>VXBX01006519.1:700609-749694 GCA_013400415.1 Scytalopus superciliaris | reverse complement strand
ATGTATGTATATATATATATATGTATGTATGTATAAACATATATTATGTTGTTTTGCTAGTGCTGTGCATGGTTGCAAGCACACATCTTTGCCTGCTCAAACAGGACTTGCAGCCCAGCTGTATTTGCTATATCTTGCCTAACTCTATTTGATAAATGCTCCCTTTAAAATCTTTCCTCTATAACATGAAAAGTCAATGCCCTAATTTTAAGTTGCCCTTTGAAAGCAAGCCAGTATTTGAATAGATATTGACTCCAGGCCTGCTGGTTGTTCTACAGTAGTGTTTGGAAGGCTACTGTTTTAATGAATGTGCTAACATTTGATACACACACTAAGAAAATCAATAGCACTATTTTTAAAAAAGCATGTGGCTTTACTAAGTACACTGTCACTACCCCGTCGTGCAGAAGTTTACTAGAAACCTCCTATATGACTAAATTGCTGCATCTGGCTCATTTCTCCACTTGCCTGCCAGAATGCATAATACCAGACTTCAAGGACATCCAAAGTCAACATTGGAAGCAGAAAAAATATGCTTATTTAAGTTTGAAGTGTATGTGCCAGCCAGTACCTGAAATTCTCATGCAAGTGTCAGTTTTTCCTCATTTCTGCCCTGCTGTTGGCACATAAGGCACCTAGGACACCTAACACAGTTTTCACATCAGAAATTCCTGCTTCTGTGGTTTCTGAATGAATCAGGTGACTATGGGCAGAGAATAAAATGTTTTTATATTCACTGTTTAATAAATTGATCCCTGCTCCCTAGCTCCTCATCTTTGGTAGGCAAATGCACGGTGAGGTTCTTCAATCTCAGCCTCAGAGCTGCTCCAGCCCATCTAAGCCACTTGGTTTTCCAAGCACCTACTGTAAATATCCAGTCTATGTGAGTGAACAGGCTAAAACCCTGTAAGGAAAAGGACTACATGTTAAGAAGAAACCCAGATGAAATCCAAATGCACTGTATATTCAAGGGCTTCTAGTCACACTGACTTAATTCCAGCTCTGAAAATGTGTCTTCTCCTTAAGGAATTGATTCAATGCTATAGTATGTGGGTATATACTGGAACCAGAGACTAAATATTAGCACTAAAGAAGTCCATAGATAAGGCAAGATAGGACATCAAACAGCTAATACTCTAATATTATGTTCAAGTATGTCTTTGGTCCCTGAAAAGTTTTGAAATTTAGGAATATAGAACTATGTGAATCAATCAAAACTAGCTATTTCCATAATTTGATTCTTCTGTTCTAGTTAATTGCCAAGCCATAGCACCAGCCTCATCAGAAGGAATAGAAATTTCTTCGTATGCATTTGTATATGCCTAGAGCTGGCATAGGTCTGCTGAGAAAGAAACCAAGCAGCTATCATGGGAAAAATTCAGATTTGCAAGTTCACGTGTGCCAAAAGATGAGCTGGTGGCCTGGCTGAAGAGAGCTTTGGCTAGAACCTGGGTAGAAAAGGAGAGTTTATGACCTGTGGAAGAAGGGGCAGGCAACTGAGGAGGACTGCAATGATGTCATGACATTATGCAGGGAGAAATACAGATGGGTCAAAGCCCAGCTAGAATTTAATCTGGCTACTACCAAAAAAGACAGTAAAAAAATGTTTCTCTAAGTGCTGTAGCAACAAAAGGAAGGCTAAGGAAAATCTCCATCCTTTACTGGATGTGGGGGAAACAGGGACAAAGGATAAGGGAAAAGGGTGAGGTACTTAATGTCTTTTTTGCCTCAGTCTTGAATAGTAACACCAGTTGTTCTCCAGATGTGCCCTGCCTCCTGAGCTGGAAANACATCAAACAGCTAATACTCTAATATTATGTTCAAGTATGTCTTCGGTCCCTGAAAAGTTTTGAAATTTAGGAATATAGAACTATGTGAATCAATCAAAACTAGCTATTTCCATAATTTGATTCTTCTGTTCTAGTTAATTGCCAAGCCATAGCACCAGCCTCATCAGAAGGAATAGAAATTTCTTCGTATGCATTTGTATATGCCTAGAGCTGGCATAGGTCTGCTGAGAAAGAAACCAAGCAGCTATCATGGGAAAAATTCAGATTTGCAAGTTCACGTGTGCCAAAAGATGAGCTGGTGGCCTGGCTGAAGAGAGCTTTGGCTAGAACCTGGGTAGAAAAGGAGAGTTTATGACCTGTGGAAGAAGGGGCAGGCAACTGAGGAGGACTGCAATGATGTCATGACATTATGCAGGGAGAAATACAGATGGGTCAAAGCCCAGCTAGAATTTAATCTGGCTACTACCAAAAAAGACAGTAAAAAAATGTTTCTCTAAGTGCTGTAGCAACAAAAGGAAGGCTAAGGAAAATCTCCATCCTTTACTGGATGTGGGGGAAACAGGGACAAAGGATAAGGGAAAAGGGTGAGGTACTTAATGTCTTTTTTGCCTCAGTCTTGAATAGTAACACCAGTTGTTCTCCAGATGTGCCCTGCCTCCTGAGCTGGAAATCAAGGACAGGGGGCAGAAGGAAACTCCCATAATCCAAGGGAAAATGTTCAGTGACCTCCTACACCACTGAGACGCTCACAAGTCTATGGTGGCAGATGAGATCCATCCGAGGGTACTGAGGGAGCTGACTGAGTGCTCGCAGGGCCACTTTATCAGCAGTCCTGGCTGAGAGGGAGGTCCCAGTTGACTGGAGATTGGCAAATGTGACCCCCATCTGTAGGAAGGGTCAGAAGGAGGATCTGGGAAACTACAGGCCTGTCAGCCTGACCTTGGTGCCAGGGAAGGTTATGGAGCAGATCATCTCGGCATGTGCAGGACAACCAGGGGATCGGGCCCAGACAGCAAGAGTTTAGGAAAGGCAGGTCCTGCCTGACTAACCCAATCTCCTTCTATGACAGGGTGACTTGTTTAGTGGATAAGGGAAAGGCTGTGGATGTTTTCTACGTGGACTTTATACTAAAGTCCTTGATACTGTTTCCCACAGCATTCATCTGGAGACACTGGCTGCTCCTGGCTTGGATGGGTGCACTCATTGCTGGGTAGAACAATGGCTGGATTGCCCAGAGAGGGTGGTGAATGGAGTTATCCTGAGTTGGTGGCCGGTCACAAGGGGTGTTCCCCAGGACTCGGTCCTGAGGTCAGTGCTGTTTAATGTCTTTATCAGTGATCTGGACAAGGGGATCAAGTATGGCCTCAGCAAATTCGCAGACAACACCAAGCTGGGTGTGAATGTTGATCTGCTGGAGGGTAGGAAGGCTCTGCAGGGGGATGTGGATGATCTGGATCAATGGGCCAAGGCCAGTGGTATGAGGTTCAACAAGGCCAAGTGCCAGGTCCTGCCCTTGGGTCACAACAACCTCAGGCAGCTCTACAGGCTGGGACAGAGTGGCTGGAAAGCTGCCCAGTGAAAAAGGAGCTGGAGTTGCTGGTCAACAGCAGCTGAACATGAGCCAGCGAGTGCCCAGGGGGCCAAGAATGTCAATGGCACCCTGGCCTGTATCAGAAATAGTGTGGCCACAGAACCAGGGCAGTGACCATCCCTCTGTACTCAGCACTTGTGAGGCTGCACCTCAAGTCCTGTGCTCAGTTTTGTGCCCCTCACTACAAGAAAGACGTTGAGGTGCTGGAGCGTGTCCAGGGAAGGGCAAGAGAGCTGGGGGAGGAGCTGAAGCACAAGTCTTATGAGGAGCAGCTGAGGGGGCTGGGGTTGTTTAGCCTGGCAAAAAGGAGGTTCTGAGGGGACCTTATCACACTCTACAACTACCTGAAAGGAGGTTGCAGTAGGAGGGGATTGGTCTTTTCATCCAAGTCCTAAGTAATGAGACAGGAGAAAATGGCCTGAAGTTGCACCAGGTGAGGTTCTGACTGGATATTAAGGAAAAAAATCCTCACCAAAAGGGCTGTCAAGCAGTGGGACAGGCTGCCCAGGGAAGTGGTGGAGTCACTGTCCCTGGAGGTGTTTAAAAGAGGTGTAGATACAGCACTTATGGTCATGGTTTAGTGGTGAACATGGTAGTGCTGGATTAACAGTTGGACTCAATGACCTAAGAGGTCTTTCCCAACCTAAATAATTCTATGGTTCTATGATTTTAAGTCAAAAAAATTTCTTTTGAATTTGAGTTTGAACAAGTAATGACCATGATAGGAAAAATATTACTTGTTTTTAAAAAACTTACCATATTTCGTTTCAACACTAGGGTTCCAAAAGAAAACAATACTGGAAAGTTCATACAGCATATGGTATCCTTCTGAAGTCCTGTAGATAGAATATTCTTATCAGAGGATGTTCGTTAAATGGAACATTTGGTAATTCAAAGAATAATTTTCCCCACAATGAATAATTAGACAGAGAAACTCATTGTCACAGACTGTTATCCATGTGGAGAATAGAATCAAAAGGCAAATCCAAAGGGAGACTGGGCACTTCAATGGGTTAAAAGTACACCACAAGCACAAACTTAAACATAAATCATGTTCTGTGTAGTATCTCACCATGGGGGTTTAGGAACGGGTCCTTCTTGGTGGCAGATTACTGTTGTTGACCTCCAATGCTGCCTCTTGCCTTGTCCTACCAGATACCTGGTAGGTGTCTCTGCCAGACAAAATATCAGGCTAGCTGAGTCACAGTCATCAAACCATTGCAGCAACTCTTACATCTTCAAAACATTCCTCTCTCTTTTGAGAAAGGGATGAAAGACAATACAGGCAGTTTTAACGATTGGTTCTTGCTTTTCTTACAAGGACCTCCAAGAGGGTTTGAGCTATGCTGTTCTCCAGGCGCCCCCAGCACCACAGGCAGGGTACATGAACGAGGCTGGGCTGTAGCTGCACCACTGCCTGGGCTCAAATCTACTGCCTGGCTACCAGTGCTAGTGAGCTTAAAGCTGTGATGGCAATGCCCACTGCTGCAGCAGTCAGCTCTGGCCTGCTGTGATCCTACATATCTAAATGTCATTACCCCCATTTTAAAAAGGCACTAAAGATAAAGAAGGAAATGAACTGAATTATCAATTTATCTGTATATTAAGTAAGGAATTGATCCCAGTGTTCTTGGGCCCCAGTGAACTGCTTCCACTCTACCTTCCCTCCTACAGATACTATAAAATTAGACCCAAGTGGCCTCTATGCATCTATAAACGTCTTATACTGGAAATGCAGAGAAGAAATAGCCTATTCTGCCCGGCATGCCTGTAAACAGGAAAGAGGGGGAAGGCAATCTCCGCTGCAGGCCTTTCTAATGAAGCTGTACTTGTGAAACTAGTCCAGTAAGGAATAGGAGGGAGAGCACAGGAAACCATCTATAGATCCAGGGCTCATTCTGATCCCACGTTATTCAAACTAGAACAGTAACCTTGTGCAAGAAGTCCAGAGGCTGGTGGCTGAAAAGGCACTACATTCTGATGCCATGTGAGAGACAGACAAATAAGTGAGGGGAGCCTGTAGAGGCAGAACATCCATGAACGTGATGGCAGGATGGAGCAGCAATGAGGTCTGCAGACAAACAGATCTGCAGCTTCCCTTGGTTCACCGAGCTACCACAAACATTTGCTGAATTCTTCCCCACATTCTTCTGTCTCATAGTATTTAATCTGCCTCAGTAGATACAGTCCTTCACCAAATTGTTCTGTGGTCTGGGCATCGTGTCAGGGTGTCTGGCACACAGACACTAAGTTAGCTTCTGGGCAGGTATACATCAGGGCTAACCTGATAGACTACCAGCTGTTTTATTTCTTCACCTGATGTCTTTCTACATATAAGTAATATAAATGCACATATTTCTGTCCAGAGTAGTAGACAGTATCACTTAGCACCCCGAACATGGGCTCTGCTGACTTTCTGAGCTCCTTCCACTCCTGAGGCAGTTCGTTCAATCATGATTCATTTTAAGCAGATGATTTCCATCATGCTAAACAATTTCTACTTCTTCTTCTTTTTTTTTTTTTTTTAATTAGATGATCCCTCCAACTATAGAAGATATTTTGGCACCATGCAAAATTTTATGTGCATGGATACGTCCTGCAGGTTGTAACAATCCCTCTGGATTATGGTAATCAAGGATGTTCCAGAAAGGGAAGAACTTCATTATTTATAGGTTCAGATTTTTATGAGAAGTACATTACTGCTGATAAGTGTTTCTCTAAGATCTGATATTTTACCCATTGCCGCAAAGAACTAATAATACCAGAAGGCATTAATCTGTCTTACCCAAAATCATAGTTCTGATTAAAGCACAAGGAAAATTTCCTTCAGGCTCAGTTAATACCCTTTGTGGACTGAAACACCTGATAAACTGTTCCTAAAAGGAGCCTACAAGGAAGATGGGGAGAGACTTTTTAAAATGCGTGTCATGAAGGACAAGGGGGAACGGTTTTAAAGTAAAAAAGTAAAGATTTAAATTAGATGTTCGATGGAGATTCCTTACTGTGAGGGTGCAGAGGCACTGGAACAGATTGCCCAGAGAAATTGTGGATGCCCGTTTCCTGGAAGTGTTCAGGGCCAGGTTGGACAGGGCTTTGAGCAACCTGATCTAATGGAAGGTAACCCTGCCCGTGGCAGGGGTGTTGGAACTACATGATTTTTAAGGTCCCTTCCAATCCAACCCATTCTGTGAATCTGTGATGCAAGATAAAAGTAACAGCCATCAGTGGGCCAACCTCTGGGCCCAAAGATGGGTTGAGCAGAGGGATTCTCTGTCCAAAACCAACACAAGTTCAATGTATGTGTGTGAGGGGAAAAAAACCCAAAACCTGCCCAAATAGCAATGGGTCATGTTGCAAGAACATCCTCAAGAAGGAGTCATCAGGAAGCTCTCTGGGCAAAGAATACTACCAGATCTGGGTTGTGACAATGGCCTGGTTGGTTTTTATTTCTATCACAATCAGAAAAACAAGATTCTGTGGTCATTAGCTGTAAATAAAATGTTTTTGTTTCAGAATAAACCTCATCAGAAACTTCAAAAGGGAAAAAAAAAAACTAAAAAACCCCAAAAGAAAGTAAAGGCTCTGAATATTGAGCAGCCACTCAGAGGAACATGGTGCCCTAAGGATGCCTGGTCACTTCCTCCTGCCTTTGTTAGAGGTGCTTATAGCTGGCAGACTCTTCCCCTGGCACCTGATGGTGAAACAGTTACCAGTGTAGGATACCAACCTATTGTTAGGTCCTGTGAGACTGGTGGAGCATGGTCTGCATTAGAGTGGGCAGGATAACAGCACACATCTTGTGCCACAGTGCTGACTGTGGAATCTAAAATCAAGAGGAAAAAAAGAAAGGGCCAGGGTTTCCCATATATGAGACATTTTAATTTGCATAAACGTAAGTGACAGACACTTTGGAAGATTCCACATTGTATTCTGCTTTCATCTTAATTAGTATTAACTTATTCTTTCAACAAGGGAAAACCCACAGAACACAGATCAAGAGAAGGAAACTGCAGGAGTTCTATTATTCCCCTTCACTCTGTTGTTAATACCATACTTAGATGGGTATGTATGTAGCTGCATATCATCTCTAATGACAAGGTTTCACAGAAAGAAGCTAAATTCACTGCTGTGGCAATTAAGGAAAGCTCCAGCAATATTAATTAAGCCACTGCATGCCTTAAATCTGTTCCCCACAAACTACAAGTAACACATGGATGCTGTTGTTCTTCATGAGTCTGAACCCATCTAACTGCAGTATCATCAGGCTTGCCTCCTCACTGGCCAGCTCCTGTGACTTTGGACATGTCCCTTTAGCCTGCTAGGAAAGGAGGTGAACAGCTCTCTGTCAGCTATGCTGAAATGGCAGGGCACTGGAGCTAGTTAGTGGTGCAGCTGTTTGAAGGAGGCAGCAAGGTCCTGTGGCCAGGATGGGAGAAAGAGCATGACCGTAGCAACGAGCTGATATATGGCTGAGGTTCTCGAGGAAACACAGCCTAAACAGTGAAAAACAACAGTTTTCATTCTGTGAAGTGAAAGTCCTAATGTGAACTAATAGAGCTGTGGTAACTTTCCAGGTGTCTGCCCATGACCCAAACACCTGCTGCAATAGAGTGATAGAAGAAAACAGTGGCTTGGACTATTTAACATGTAAATGACTTTTGTACTAATTGACAAAACTTCTTGCAAGACATGCTCACTTTTTATAGAAAAGCATATAATAAAAATCGAGCCATTCTTTTGAAAGCTGCAAAATACAGTCACTGCAAGTGGACACCAGTGCCAATGAAGCAGCCAGCACCTGGAAGCATTATATCCCCTGGCAAAGAGCCCTTCTTTGTACTAATTATATGTTAAAACAAGTTTCTACCTTCAAACTCAGTTTCAGAGTCCAGAGGTGCAGAGTCACATCCTCTGACAGTGCCAGTGGTACAGCAGAGGAAGCCTGGCACTGTGTTGTTTCACCTTAGACCAGCCCTGCCAATCTGGAGGACCAGATTCCAAAAGTGATGGGGACTCACAGCTAGTGCCAATGGCAGGGCAAGGAGCAGCTTCCCTGTGGCCCCTGGAAATGGGTTCTGAGAGATGTCCTGCTTCCCACCAATAAGTGCTACCTGGTCAGCCTCTCCATTTCCAATTAAACAGAACATTATGTTTACAGTGATGTCCACTACAGCTGTACATGTATTTTCGACCTTTCTGCTCCACAGAAACATGGCAGTCATGCTCTAAATGAATCTAAACCCTCCACAGCCTTCTTGAGTAGATACAGCATCATCAGCTTTCCCAAGTATGTATCAGGTGCTTTGCAACTAAATGCCCTGCCAAGGCACGAGCATGCCAGCAGCACAGAGCAAGGGGAACCAGGCATGGAGTGCAAGGACTCTACTGTGTCACCAGAGCACCATGGCCTCCCACAGCCCCTGCTCCTGTGCCCCAAGAGTCAGCCCCATGCTGGCTCTCCCTACAGACTTCAATAAGCCTACTGAGATGTACCAGAACGGGATTTGCCTTTGCCTTGTTCTGCCAAATGGATATAACAGCAACAGAGAAAATGCACAGAGAGGATTTTCTGGCCTGTCATTGAAGTAGAAAAGGAATAGAAAAAAGGAGAAGAAAGGAAAGTAACAGAGAGAGTCAAAATGAAAGCAAGCAGGGCAGATGAGGTGGAAATATACCTTCTGGGTCCTCTCTATTGCAGCAACTGTATCATGTAAATCTCCTTAAGTTCAATCTCTTATTTGACCTCTTCTGAGCTGTTCTACTGTCATTGGACAACTGTTTTGGAATCCCACTCCTCTCATGACTAGAACTCCTTTAATTTCCAGCCTAATTTTATTCATAACTATATATCCACATCTTCTTGTGGAACTTTAAGCTATAGTCTTAACTACAGCTAAAGTATTTCTCCCTGGATGTTAAATTCTTGGTTCTGGTTTTATCCTTAGTTTAAATTGCCTCTGTGTGTGACCTGCTGCCAAACAAGCATTTCCTCACCTCTCTCCAGCTGGTGGCACAGGCACATCCTGCAACTCTGCTCCTTACAATGTAGTGGCACTTTTTCCTCTGTACTACACTGTGCTCACTCTATCACTGATCTCATGGTCAGCCAGTCTTAGAAAACTCATCTACCTGAAAAATAACTTAGAAAACATCTCTGATCCCATAGTCAGCAAACATAAGCACTGGGACAAGGGAATTGTCAACTACATAGCACAGGCAAAGAGAAGGATGACAGCCTAGAAGTCTCTGCCAGTCCCGAGGCTCTAGGTGCTGTACCCTGCCCTAACATGCTCTTAGCACTTCTGCCTTCCCCAGACAATTCCCTAAGTAATTGAAAACCTTTCCTTGAGTAGTGGTATGATCATTCCAGTGCCAGGGAGGTAAGAGGAGGCAACGCTGACAAACCAGGCGATGGCAGCGCCTTAGCTAACAATTTCCTCACATCAGAGAGATGCTTCTGTCTTTAAGCACAAGAACTATCTAACCACGTAATTTGTTGTCAGGTGTATGCTTATGCATGTTGTTGACATAGAGCCTTCACATCCCTTCAGATTGTATTTTGTAAACTGCAAGAGGTAAACAAATGAAACAGATCTTAGAAGAGTAACAGAATGAAATAGAGAGAGGGGGAAAAGAATTATTTTTCTCCAGAGAAAAGGAGAAAAAAACCAGTCCAACCATTTTTTATATGATTTTGCATTTTAGATTCTGACAGGCTATCTGGTCCTTCATCACCCTCTCCCAAGCCCACAGTGGTGCATCTCTCCCTAGATCCTCTGTTTTCTGGAAGAATATAGAATTGTCAGGGTGTCTCTGAGAATTCAACACTGAATCTCTTTACACTTGATAACAAATATGTGTGCAGCTGTGACGTTCCCTGGTCAGAAAGGCATCCCTCTGGGGAGCAGCTGAGTCACACAAACCTTGTTGCACCTTTGATGAAGGACTCTGATCCCAGGAGGTAGAAGACAGGGCCTCCATCTGCAGAAGCTTCTTCTGGATTACATTCATCATACCTTAACATCACAATCACTTGTTTCCTTTCCACTCACCACCTTACCTGGTGCAGGACAGTGAGCTGGGGGTCCCTGTCAGAGAGGAGCGTGCAAATGTTGGGCAGGACTGTTTTACGAGACTCTACCTCTCTGGTATGTGTTGTGATGGCTGGGCTGGAGAGACATATACAGCAGGTTTACTGCCCATTACTCTGGCTCCACATGTGTGATAAGTCTCTCACGACGGACACCTCAGCCATCAGCACCCATGCAATGAAGCTGTTGTGAGTCTGTCTGCAAACTGCAGTGAGTTTTCTGAGGTTTCTGGATATCTTATGCTGAATGGAAAAGGAGGGCTTGTCCCACTGAGGTTTTGCCCTTTGGAGTATCAGGAATATTCCCCTTAGGCTATCTTTGCTTTGTCAGAGAATTAAGTACTTCATAAATAAAAATCAGGAAACAAGTAGGAAGAAAATAGTTACCTTTAATGCTGTTTTAGAAAACCATACAAATAGGAAAATTACCTAATCCTCAGATTAAAGCCATATTAGGGAACCAGAAGGATATATAATTGCTCTGCTGTCTGGATTATCTGATGGAGTAACACTCAGAAGTACTGCTTGCCAACTGCATACATAAACCTGGTTTATCATATCCTCAACAAAGCAGATTATGTTTTTGTGGTGTCCTTATCCACATGTTCCACCAACAGGACTGCATTACCTTCCTCAGTGACCTTCATATTGCTCTTCTAAATTAAACAGCCATGCATTAGTCCTCAGCTCCAGCTAAGGCATGGCTGCAGTGTGAGTGGTGCAACCCAGGGAAGAGCTTCATGGTGGCCTCAAGGTCAATTATCTCAGACAAGAGAGGGAAAACCCAGCAGAGCAGACCTTCACCTCAAACCTGCTGTGCATGACCAGGAAGGCTCAGCTGCTCTAAGCACTTTGTGCTGAAGGCGGTCCTGCCACAACTGGCATCAGGCACCAGAAAGGGAAAACAAAGAGCAGAGTTTCCCCAGTGCTGCTCTAATTAAGCAGTTAATTGGGTGTCAGCTGAGATGTTGCTGCAGTCTTTGGGTTTGAGGTCCTAGCCAGAACAAGGGCAAGGGTACAGATTTAGGCTCAGTTGAAATGAAGCTGGAAATTTATAATTTAATCTGGTAAGATTTTCTCCAGGAGAAGGACTTTACCAGTTTTGCAGGTTATATGAACTTGTGTTATAGTAACATGTCTTCCTGATTTTATCTGGCATTTCAAACACTGTCAAGTTTGAGGCACTTCTGTCTTCTGTGTTTTAATCTACCTGTCTTTGGCAGCCTGTGGCTTCCCCAAAGTAGACATCGGTTCCAGTACAGACCCTCTCAAAGAGCCTTCCTTCTTACATGGTCCTGAAAAAATGGCAAAGGGAAAATGATCTCTGTTTTACAATATTTTATCCCACATTAAATAAAGAAGTATATATTTTAACTAAGACAAAAATATTTAATGTTAAAGTTTGCAATTATTGATAACTATCTTAAGACAGAAATCCCTAGATATTTTAAAACTCTAACCATATTGTCCCAGCTGTGTTATCCATAGAGAATATGATATAGCTATGTAAACCTGCTATGACTGCTAAGTGTATTCAATTATCTCTTCTAGTTTTGTTCCCCCTCCCACGCTCTCCATTCATTTCAATGTTCACTAAATATTTTAAGCTTGTTAAGTGAGTTCATGCATGCATTACAAATAAGCACTTTGGGGAAAAAAATTATGGCTATTCTATCCATCTCGATGTATGGGCATAAGCGTACCGCTAATCTACACAAAGCTGTGAGACATTGTCCCTTTTCCTCTTACCCTCCCCCTTCAGGAAAAAAAACCCCACAAACTTTGGAAAGCGGGTCATGCGAACGCAGGGATTTCTATAGGGAGCCCATGGAACGATGCGTGCATTCGCCACGCGTAGTGGGCTCCCATTGTCTCATCTCTGAGCACATAATAGAGGCTTTGCCAGTGGGGAGGCTAAATGGGGAACAAATGGATGGACAGTAAAGATGATGTCGGCAGAAAGTGCAAGAACCTCCTTCTGCTTCTGTTTCTTTCAAAGCTTGAAAGTGATAATGCGCATAGTAATTCCGCTCCATTGTAGTATGCGTGGCGTTTATATTCATGCTATGCTTGCTAAAGAAATGCTGGCTGTGGTCAGCAGAGAAGCCTGTATACATGCCTTTATTCCACCAGTCCCTTGGAGTTCAAACAGTATGGCATCCATGAGCAGGGAGCAAAACACCAACTCTTATGTTAATGGAGATTACAGTGAAGAATGGAGAGGATGAAAGCCTGGCTGCTCACCCACTGACAGCGATTCAGGGGATTTTCCCTTCCAGCATCGGAGTACCCAACTACAGCTAAGTTTCATCCGAACTTTCTTTGCCATGCATTTCAGACGTTTCGCAACCAGGCTGGAAAAATTTACATGGAGATAAACCTTTCATGTCAGGCCTCAAAAAAATGTAAAAAGGGCTCTTATCTTTGTGTGAAAGCCCCAGAGATGAAACTACTAAAGTAGTGCAGCAAGTGCAAACACACACGAGAAAAGCTGTGTTGTGCAAATAAACACACGAAAAGCTGTATAGTTAGAGACTGAGCTGGTACACATACGAAGTTGCACAAAAAGTCGGACTAAGTTAATTTACCCCAGCTGATGGATAATTTAGATTGTGAAAATTAATATTATTTTTTCTAGCACTTTTAAGCCACATTATACCAATTTGAAGCAAAAGAACTATTTTCTGTTAAACTCTGTGAGATGACTCAAGAACTCGGCAGAGGGGTGATCAGTTCCCATTGACTTCCAGAAGACTTTTCCCCCAAGGATTTGAAGCGGCAATCAGCAGCAATGGCAGTTCTTCCATCCCTCCTTCCATCAGTCTCCTCCGCAAACTGCAAGCTGTGAGATTTTAAACACTGCTATTGCTACAAGTGGAAAAATCAAAGACATTGCTGGAGTATTGTTTTTCAGATCATTCATCAATCCTCAGTATATTTTTGATCTGGGAAAAAAGCCACCTACATTAATTCCTTTTTCTCCTGACCTTTTGCTTTCATAATGCTTGATAACAAGATACATAGCAAGGATCCCTTGAAACCTGTAAAGAGCCTCTTCCTATTTTTTAAGTTGGACAGTAGATGCCAGATGTGGTGTTTTTAAGTGTGTATCCTCACCCGGGCTAATGACACACTTTCCCACCATGGGATTCAAAAACTGGTTTCACCATGGAGAAACCAAAGATTACAGAGGCGCTGGAAGGAAGAAGAAAGGCCATGAAGAAACTGAGAGCGCTGCAAACTTGCTACCTAATGTGAGCATTAAACCTGTCTTAAACAAAAGAAATTAATACCAAACACCTCATTTAAATGGCATCTCGTTTGGGAGAAAAGCCAGGAAATATAAAGGTTCATTTGCTCTGCTCATCACTCACATGACTGTGCCTTTTGTTTTTCAGCCTGATGAGCGGCAGGGATAGAAAATCAGCCCCAGCTCTGAATTTCCTGGCTTTTGTCAGTTGATGTCACACCCATAACATTATTCAAACGGGGGGTTTTGTGTGTAACAGATAAATGTCGACAAAGCCCTGTCTAATGCCTTTTAGGTTGCTAGGAAACCCGGCTCTGTAGCCACCACAGAGATATCTCCGGCTAGGGGCTTAGATAAGCTCTGACTTGTTTTGATTAGGTGAGCTCTATTGCAGAAAAGACAGCAGCATGCTTGACATCGTGAAAGTATGACCCCCTTACAAACCCGGGGGCACAAAGATCATTTATTGCTCACAGTTGCACTCATGGGAGGACACTTAGAACACCTTTCTAGCCCACCAAATCACTTCCCCCCAGAAAAAGCCACACCTTCTAATTAAGGTCTACCCTGGTCCCCTAGGACTCGGGGCTGCTGCTGCTAACACCTCTGTGTTGAACCGTACTGAGGTGAAAAGTCATTATCAGCCTGGCTTAATTTCATGTGTCAGGAGAATGGCGGTATTTGCGGTCTAGTGGGCAGCACAGATAACTAAGAATTAGATTATCTGCACTCAGCTCTCAACTCTGCAGTTTAATGATTGTGCTTCCAAAATAAATCTGAATGAGTTACACCTGTGGCAGATATTTATGCAACCGCCTTAATGGAGGGGCTACGGGAGTGAGCCTCTCCACTGTTGCTCATGGTGACCTGGGGTCTGCTCAGGGGTGCTGAGGCTCTTCTTCCGTCTGATCCAGCTTGTCTCTACCTGCTTATGCTACATTGATGCCCTGCCCTTGCCAATGACATGCCCAACAGGCATTTGGTGAAATGGTGGAAGTGCCATGCCCTTCTGACAACTGGTTCCTGCCCTTTACCTCCTTACTGATTAGTTTTTGCCTTGATATACGTTCCTGCAACCCAAGAACCTCTCTTCTTGTCTTGTCCATATCATACACAATAAACAGGTTATCCCTTCCTCTCTGCAGCACCTTTGATGTATTTGAGAACAGTTATCCTTCCTTCCTCAGTCAACTTTTATCTAAACAAAGCACCTAAACTGTCTCCATCTTTCCTCCTAAAGCATGTTTTCCCAAACCTCTTTAACTCCATGGTGTATTCCCTGTGAAGGCAGGACAGATACTCTGCAAGCCATAGACAAAACCAACATTGAGCACCAGTGAAAGCACCAGTGTGATGACAGGTTCAGTCATGCTGTACCTGTGAGCTATGCAATTTCCATTCAGGTTGCTGGCAGTAGCCTGGGATCACATTATCTGCTCTTTAATCAGGAAGGCATAAGGCAGGCATGTCTGCTGATGCACAGAGTTGCCAGGGGGTAGTCATGTCCACCTGAAGCAGTCAAAAGTACATGGCAGAGACCCTGGGTTCATGCTGAGGTGTAAGGAGACTTAGGACATTCAGTGTGGTCTAAGTTCATGTTTATACATTCACATTTAATAAAGCACATGGCTCGATGAAATGCCCTCATGTGACAGATGCAAGTTGTACCAGTCAGAAGAGACAACCAGCTGAATTACTAATGAAGTTTAAAGAAGCTCTCCCTAAATTCATGGCCAATTACATGAAAAGTTTCATTCATGAAGAAAATGTAATCAGCCTGTAATCATAGCATTGTTAAATGCTCATCAATCTATCTCAGGTAAAGCTATTACAAGAGTTAAAATGGGATCCAAAGGGTGAAAACAATCAGGCTCTTTCCAGCTAATTGGGAAAGCAAGTTTCAGAATAATGAATTCTGTGCTGAGAACTGCAGTTGAAGTGTTTCAGTTGGGAGAGCTTGGTACAGACACATACTTTCTAAACCATTCATTATATAGGTTAATATTAACATTAGGCATTGCACGTTTAACTTAACAGTCTAGGAAGCAATGATCTGGCATCTTCCCTGCACACACAATTGAGCCTTGGGTTTTTGTACTGTGTTCAAACACACTGTTATGTACTGGGACCCTGCTATGGAGGAGACAAAAAAGCCTGTTTACACTGTCTTTGCAGCTCACAGCTGGAGCAAGCCCTGGTTCCCTGGCTGCCTGTATGACATAGCCTGTGTCCCTCAGGAACACGTGAACTGTGACCACACTGCAGTGCTCTGGGAACAAATCTGGCATCCCACCAGACTCCACTGCTGTCTGCAATTGGGAGTGAGTGTCACATCACCTCCCCAGTGTTGGTGTCAGAGTGCACTTGCCTTGTGCATGGCAGAGGACCACACCAGCATCCTCCTCATAAGGTGACCAAGCCCAATAAATGAGCACAGAGACTGGTACAAAAACACACCTCCTGCTTCTGCTATGACTGCATCTGCTGCCACTGCTTCCTCAGCACATGATGTCAGTCCCACCACAGAAAAGCTCATGCACTGGGGTGCTGGCAAGGCCAGCTCAAACTAGGGCTACGGATGACTACACACAGATGCCTGTTAGAGCTGGTCTTAGCCAGATGGTGTTTGTTGCCCCAGTTATATTCCTGGCTCTTAACTGCCAGCCAAGCTGTGACATAGCAAGTTGTTACATCCACAGGGCCTGGATGTCATTGTTGGCAAACAAGGACAGGAGGCTGCTGTTGGAAAAGGCTGCTTGCATGTGTATATGTGTGTACACATGTTAGTGGTACCCAAGGCACAGGGCGAGGCGAATCTCGTTTGTCCCAGTCCCTGAGCTGCTCATTGCTGCTGGACAATACCTGAATCACACAGTGTATCTATCCTAAGCACTGTTGTACCTAAACAAATCTTATTGTTCTCATCTCACCAGTAAATACAACACAGGCAAGACACCTACCAGAGCAAGGGGCAACAATAAAGGCACAGCCTCATGCTTGGACCTCCTCCACTTGTCCTGAGCATGGCAATGAAGATAGAAGGGGTGAATGAATGGTGCCAGAGAGTCTCACTTGTCTCAAGGCTTGTCAGGGTCCTAGGTAACTAGGTGATGCTTAAGTCCCAGGTAACAGTGCAACACGGAACATGCACATCAGTCCCAAACTGGCGTAGCTCATGATAGAGGCCTGTAGGTCAAGCTGCTCCAGCATAATGGTTGGCATCACAGCTCTTTACATACACAGCCTTTGTTTTGAGGAATCTGAAATCAAGTTACATACTGTTGCAGGCCAAACCCATAGCATGAACTGGTCTCAGTTATGTGGTATGTGGAGATCCTGGAACTGCTGAATATGGAAGTCCTGAACAACTTTTGCGCCTGGAAAACCTTTAGATTTTTTACTGAGAAAGTTCAGTAAAAATCCCAAGTGGTCAAACAATGAGAGGATCAATATAGAATTTCCCAGGTTTTCATGCCAACTAGAAGGCTGGTAAGCACAGCTGAGTGAGATTTGTGTGTGTGAGACTATGGGTGCTAGAAAACATTCTTGAGAGGAGTGAATGTGCCCAGGTCTGTGTAGGTAGTGTCCATGGTGTGCAGATCCTTGAGCACCACCCTCTCAAATGCATCCAAGTTTCTTAAAAGAAGTAGCTATTTAGCTCACTTCAGATAGGAGCTAGGCTGGTATGGTTTCCTGTAGATAACTGGGAGACCAGGGCCAAATCTGATTCCAAATGGACTGCACTCAGAGTCATGGATTGTGTTTGCAAAGTGTGAGAAGAACAAGTACAGTTTTTCCAGCTGTACTGTGACAACAGCAGTTTTGGAATTACTCGTGTGCTCTTCGAACTCTACAGGTAGGTAGAAGACAGCAAAAAGGACCAACATGAAAAATTGGCTATACTCTTTGGTATATATCATCCTCCAAAACACTGAAAACTCCTTGGCTTCACAGGTACATCGAAAATTTGTGTTGTCTATGTACCCTCAGATGTGTTGCCCAGACTCTTTACCAACCACCTCACTTAAAGAGCTGAGACAGCAGAGAGGTTAGTTGTCAAAAAGATCACAGCATTAAGAGATGATGTTCCATGCCAACCAGATACCTTTTGTACAATTCCCACAGGTCTTAAAGGTGGCATCTGACAGAGAGTAAATGGCTGAAGTTCAGCTAGAGTCAGTGCTCAATTTCAAAACTGAGTTCTCTTCAGGGACATGAGCCAGACCCGTTCAAATTTCTGAAAGCATATCTAATTTGCACACTTTTAGTGTGTCTGCTATTACTTTTGCCACTAGGCTGAAGTTTTTAATGAGATTAATCATCCATGGGTCACTGTGACGAGTGATTGATGAGGTTCTCAGCAAAACCAATTTATTGTTTCTTTCTACCAAGGATTGTTGCCACCCTTCTGCATCCCAAAATGGGTCACAATTAAGACGATGTAGTTTGATCTGGTTTGCTCTGACCAGACGCTTCAATTCAGCGCCTGCAGTTTGTTGAGTACGGTTTTCCGATAAGGGAGTCTAATGGTAGCAATGCCTTAACCCACCAATGCCAATTTGCAGGACTGGGTATCAGGATACGCAAATGAATTAAATTAGATCTTGTTTTCAAAGGGTATCATAAGCTGCCCTTTGAGCTTCATGTGCTTTTGGACATGATTTGATACATTAACATTTAATTCCTTCCAGGTGGGGTTCACTTTCTGCTGAGGTAAAGAGTTTACACTGTGACACAGATCTTGTACCTCCCTCCTTCCTCTGCTAATAAGAAATACAAGATCCGGTTTCTCTCTCTTCCTTCCCCCACTGCTTTCCTCCCACAATGTTTTAAAAATCTTGACAGTAATGTGAAAAATAGTGTTGTAGGGCTCTGTTTTTGCTCACTGACTCCTGAATCATGTTGGCTGCCTTGATGTGCCAGTGCTGCTGGGAGCTGTGCAGTGAGGCTGGGTTTTTTGCTCTGCTTCAAGCCTGTCCTGCCCTGGGACAGCTGCTTTACCTTGGCCCAAATGTAAGAACAACTCAGAGGAGATTTTTGCCAAAGTCCTGGACTCTGTTAACCCCATCACCTGCTGGGATGGGATTTGGGGATACTATCCAGCTCAGTGTGAACACTTGCCACATGCAGGCCCTCAGGACAGTTCATAGCTTTGCAGCAGATTTATGGAGTTCCAAGTGACAGGGGACATAACCACTGCCAGTATTTAGGATCATAGATTTGAAAGGTCTTCATTATATCAGAAGCCAAATAATTTAATCCAGTAAATCCTGCCTCAAATTCCTATCTTGTGGTTAAGCTGGAGCATATATTTTCAGGAGCTGGTTCAACCCAATTTAGAGATTTTATTTTAATGAGGCATCCCTCTGAGTTCTCTGTGTCCCTGTAACTCTCCTTGTGTGCAGCACCACGTGCCATGCACTCACATGTCCATTCTTCCAGTCAAGTTGTGCTTAAAAAACATCCAGTTTTGGTTAGAGCAGCATTATTTACTGGGGTTGCCAATGTGCTCTGCCTTGTTTAAGTCATGGTTTTATGATGTAAATTAGACAGATAATACTGTCTGTAAACCATACTGCATGATCAGATGGCAGACTAAGCTTAGTGAGATAGAGATTTCCTTTTTAATTAAAACTGCAACACTTCTGTGCGGTGGATTAACAATGAAAGGGTCACTGGAGGAAGTGAATTAAAGTCGGATTTGAACAATGAGAAAGTGGCCATTTTTGAGTAATTTAACAGCATAACAACTGTGTCACTTCCAAATGTCTTCCTTGCAGGACTACTAAGATTATACTGTGTTAATCCTTACAACTCCTTAAAGGCAGTAAAATGTCATCCTCACTTTATTGTTACGAAAATTGGGATGTGGAAGGTTAAAATAAGAATGAAATCATATCAGGCTTCTTTCATAGTCTTCATCTTGACAACGAGACTTTGTTTTTGGAAGCATGTGGTACCCAGGGCTCATACCAATTTCTGTGGGAGTCAAGAGATTTTTTTCAACAACGCCAGAAATCAAGCTCCGGTAGTTCTTTTTAGGTAAATCATGTTTTTCCATCAGAACATGAGCACTCAGCAGTTAAGCTGCCATATGAACATTTAATTCCCACAATACCTAGTCCTTCTGGCCAGCTTGTCCCAGAAGACTGTCAGTAACTAGTACTGCCACAGATGTCACACTTGCACTGAAACACCCTGGCTTTTCAATGAAAAGAAAATTTCCTTCTCCCTAAATTCTCCCAAGATACAAGTTCTTGAATCAGACTGATGCAATCCCACCTGCACATAGGCCTGAAGATTAATTTCTCCCTATTAGACTGTCTCTGCTGTTCAGATGACATCTGTTAATAAAGCCGAGTATAATAGATGGTTAATTTCAAATCTAAGACTTGCACATGGATTCTTTTGCTAAATACTCTGCAATTAGACATAAGCTGAGTGAGGCAGAGACTGCAGTACTGTATCACTAAGAAACATGTAAGGAGAAGAAATCTGAGCCATCCTTGTTTCATTAAAAAAAAGGCAGCTGAGATACATACCTGAGAAATACAAAGGAAACTAAGAAATTCTGAATCAGCTGCTCACAAAGAACAAAATTATTATAATTAAATTTCCACATGCATATTTACTGATTAGAAGCAAGTAAGAATTCTTAAGCAAATATCAGGTTTCTTCCAGAAAAAAAACCTGTCTGTTGTAAACAACAAATCCAAGGTGGTTACAGATATTACAAAACAGAGCAGCTATTTGGTAATAAACCTCAATAAATAACCAAATATTTCTGTGCTGGCACAAAAGGAAGAGATAAAAGAAAAAGACAAAAGAAAAAAAAGAAAGCATAACATTGGATATGGGATTGGGGGGGGAGGAAGGGGGCAGGGGGGAAGAGGAAATTAACTGAATTAATCACTCACAATTTCCTACAAAAGTTACTTCATCCTGCTCAACCTTCTATATGACAAAACCTATAGGAAAACCAGAAAGCCTCTAATACTCAGGCTGCCAGGTCCTTAGAAGGAGGCTGAATTTAATTTGAATACTTCAACAGCACAACAGCATCTTCAGCCTTAGAGAAAGCCTCTAGGCAGAGGCAAGGTTAGTTTGTAACAATAATAAATAAAATTATGCTTACCCCTTCAAGTACCTCAAAGGAAATTAATTTTTAGTTTTCTAGAATAACTATGAACACAAACCACATTAAGCAACATAGACCACATTTGAGAGTAATACAAGCAATGCCAGCTATCCAGACATTTAGGAACTGGAAAGAGAGCCCTACAAAGCATATTTTGCCCAGAGCCCTCCTCGTCTCCCCTGTTGCAGAAATCCAGGAGATTGCAGATGCGGGCGGCTGAGGGAGGACCCAAGCCTCCACCTGCGATTACCTACCCCCATCATTTTATGCCAGTAAACTCTGCAATGCAGCAGTGAGTACTCTGCACTTGGGTAAGTGTTTGCTTGTCTCTCGATGTCTGTGCCAGTGAACGTGTGCAGGCAGCAGGGAGCTTTAATAAAGCAAACTCTGCAGTAGACTGCAGAGCAGGCTGATTAACAGTTTCGGTGGTACTGGGGAGCGTGGCAGAGCACTCTGCCTCCCCTCTCCACCCAGCCTTAAACCCAATAGATCAAAGCTCTGATCAGCATCAGGTGGTTAAAACATAGTTCATTAACTCGTGGTGCTTTCTGCTTGCTCACCATAGAAAGGCTGCAGGAGTTGCTTATGATGATCACACACAAAATGTGTTTACTGGACTTCAAAAGAGCTTGTCTCCTTCATGCCAAGACCGCCCTTTAAAATGATATTAATTAAGCAAGCAGCTTTAATACAACAGGCAAATGGCGTATAATCAGTGATTATAGCAGCAGGAAAGGACATGATTTCCCAGAGATTCAGTGAGAAAGGGACAAATACAACATCTTGTCTTCCCCACACATCATCAGCTGAGGCTCTGACCTGCCCTGCTCCCTCTCTCTGCTCTCCCGGTCCCACAGGTGGCATCTGCCTTGCACCGAGGTCTCCGAGGGACATCTGAGTCAGGGAGAGAAAAACAGTTTCCCTTCTCCTTCTGTATCAA
Source organism: Scytalopus superciliaris (assembly GCA_013400415.1). Classification (NCBI taxonomy): domain Eukaryota; kingdom Metazoa; phylum Chordata; class Aves; order Passeriformes; family Rhinocryptidae; genus Scytalopus; species Scytalopus superciliaris. The sequence continues at coordinate 727,895 of VXBX01006519.1, read as the reverse complement.
AACACCTGGGGAAGGAGATGTGTTTCCCCACACTGGTTTTCAGACCAAGGGGAAACAGGATGAAGCAGTGACAGACGGGTGTAGTGTCCCTAGCTGTCCTCCTGGACCAAAGTGGGGGGCAGGTGGCTGGGATCAGCACCTTGAGCTGGGAGCAAGTAGAGCAAGCCCTGGCAGGGTGGTGATGTTGGGGGCAGGCAGGGCAGTGAGGGGCAGTCTCCAGCATGGAGCAGGGACCAGAGCTCCACCATGGGGAAACACTCACCAGGCAGAGATGATCAACAAGCAGATTCACCCAGCTGTAAGTTGTTTACAAGAATGAGATGGAAACCAAATTAATAAATTGTCCCAACTCTTGTCCCCACACTCCTACTCAGTCTATTTGCTTTTTTCCCTTCTGTGTTTGCTCCTGCCCTCCCACATGAAAAAAATGTAGTTATTTGTTTATATTTCTTGCAGTCCATTATAATGCCTTATAAAACCACTAGCCAGGCTTCTGGGCCAAAACCCCATTTTGCAGCTGTAGAAAATGCAGCTTGGAGAGGCAGAGTGACTCAGTTGGGATTTTATAGCCAGCCCACATCAGAACAGGTTTTCAGTACTCATCTTTTTTGGCTCCTTAAATGAACCTTCTTCCACCAGCACCAGAACTTTCCACTGGAGCCAAAGTTACCCATTGCACTGAATTTGCTATCTTTAGCCCCCTCGGTCGAGTATTCGTTCTTTGTTCTTTGGTGTCCTGGATGTTGCGGGAGGTAAAGCCAAGTGTATACTATTGTTCACTTCAGCTTTGTGCTGATGAAAGAACAAGCACAAAAGAAAGAGAGAAGAGGAGAAAAGGGGGCACTTGCTTGTATAAAGGGCTCTGAAATCCCATATGGAAAAACTCTATAGAAGAGAATAAATGTGATTCTAAAAGCCTATTGAATTTAGGAGGGAATGATCTCCTTCCCACATGGTTTTCAAACACCATATAGACTGGTGCAGTGTTTGAGCATCTAGAGAAAAGAGATCACTCTCTTTTGTATGCTATGGATTTATCTATATAAAACTATTGCTTTAATTTCCACTAGGTACCTTATGGAAAAGGCCTAGGGAAAAGGATAAAAAGAGAACTAGGAAAACAATTTTAGTGGTTTTGTTTTGGATTTTGAAGTGTTTGCAGAATAGCAAGCATTACTATTGCTTTCTTCTCCTAATTCACAGTTGTATTGTGTTTGTTCACCTTGCTTATAGGGGGAGGCTGTGGCAAGGAGGGAATTTTTAAAATAGTCTGAAAGCTTTCCTAGATGTTTTTTGAGACGAGTGGTTTGCGTGAATCTTTATCTTCACTACAGATGGAGGAGGCTGTGGTCAGGGGAAGGCAAAGCAAGTCTTCATAATAATTTATGTTGTTGGATAAAAAAGCAGGAGGAACCAAAACAGTGGTGTGTATTATATCATCCAAAGCCTCTTAGGGGAGAGGGCTGCAGAAGGCAGCATTGCAAACAGAAGGCCTTTTCCACATAGCTGCTGTGGGGGAGGCACAGGCTGTTGGTCTGCCAGAGAGGGCCACAGATGTCCCAGATGTGGGGTGATATGAGTGCAACGAAATTCAACGTGGCATTCAGGTAGATTAATTTTTCCATGCAGAATTCAGTGAAACTGTTCCCAGATCCTCCTGCACATATGTGCATGTGTATAGGTATGTTACATAAAAGCAGTGTTGATGCTGGATGCCCAAAGGAAACATTAAATGACTGCGTGCACTGCTGACGATGGACACTAGAGAGCCCAAAGGCAACTTTTCTATCATAAATTTATGTCAGCTTTTATATGCTACAACATCTGGGCCCAAAATTGGAGCTAGAAATCTAATAAGACAGCTTGGTTATGAGCAGTCACTCCAATGTCTTGACCCTGATGATCTCCCTTTTTTAGATGATAAAAAGCTTGGCTCGCTCAGTTACAGTCTGTTCATTTCAGCTACCCCCAAGTCATACAATCTCGCTGGCAGGGGAGAAGCCAGCCCTGAGAGTCCTGGCTACCAGTCCTTGGCCACAAAAAATTCCCTGCTGGTGCTCAGCAAATTATCTGTCAGTTGGCATGTGCTGTTTTCTCTGTCCCAGTGAGTGGTCCCTTTGCTGCTGGCAAATGTGTGATGAAACACATAATTCCATCCCTCTGGGAAAGGCCTTGTGTCATGGTGACAGGCAGATACCCCAGAACTGCAGGGCTCTTTCCTGGGGGGGCAGTTGGGCTAGGAAAGGCCACGCAAGAGGAAGTGGGAGGTTTTATGGCCCCCACCTCTTCCCTTGCCCATTCGGAGAAGGCTGGGAGAAATCAGCCTTTCATCTCCCCAGGATTTTGCTTATCCAGCCATAAAACATGAATAGCAATCACTCTTACCTCCCAGTGGGGTTTGGAAGCTTTATTTGGTAATGCTTATAAAATGCCATGACTGAAAGGCGGAGTAGAAGGGCAATGTTTTAATTAATTTTTGTTGGTCCTTGAAATGTGTTGGAGGGAAAGGGCTGTTGCAGGGAGCACAGTGGCATCTTGGTAGGTTACAGGACTGTCCTGGTTTGCTTGGTCCCAGGTACACCAGGAAGTCTGGGGAGGCTGCTCCCATGCACTGTGCCACTGCACGGCAGGCTGCACTCACCAGAAAACCACAGAGTCAGATAACCTACTGAATCATTTGCAGCACCTCACTTTTTTAATGGCATTTTTCCACATGTTTGCATGCTGTTTCAACCTTATTCTGGCCTTCTGAGCTGATAGAGACCCACGCTGCTGGACAGAGTTGAGTCCAGCCCTGAGCTGTGTGGCCAGGCTGGCAGCACAGGTATGTATGGCACCTAGGGCAGTGGTCCTGTCAGGGGTTACCTCGACAGACACAGCCACAAAGAGAGAAGATGGTAATAACACCCTCACACATGAGTTAGAACATCTTTTGCTTTACATGTGGGGCTCTTTCTACAGATATCACTGGGGTTCAGTCAGCTCCCAAGTGCAGCTCCTGCTTTCAGGCTGCCCCAGCTCTCCCAGTGGTTTTCAGCTCCCTTATAGGCAGCAGTGGCAAGCACACCACTGGGAGCTATTCCCATTCCTGGGCCCATTTCTGTGCTGCCATTGAGGCTGCCCAAATCCACAGTACATTCAATTAGGTGAGATTAGAGCTCTGTCTCAATCATCATCATTCACACTGTGAGTGCCAGTATGCCTGGACTTCAATGACTCAGTGACATTTTTTAATTAATGCTGAATTGTCAAGGTTATTAATTAACCCTGTTAATTTTGCTGTTCCATTTCTTAGAGAGAAAATCTCAGTGAAAGTCTCTGGATCCTTTCCTGCACTGGCTTTCCTGTCTGCAGCAACAAGCAGCTGCACTCCCCTTGTGGTGTGGATTCATGGGCTTGTGCTCTGGCTCTTATCAAGGCAGACATGCTGGTATCTGTTGCTTTGGTATTCGCCTCTTTTCTTACCTTGGCAGATTTTATGAAAGGCATTGGCAAAGCCAGCTCCTTTCATGTACTCTGACAGAGCCACTGTGTGTCACAGTGTGAGCTTCTCTTCCCACCTCTTTGCCTCTCTGATGTTTTGCTATCTGTTTGCAAAGGCTGGGATTTTATCCTGAGAGTGGATATTATTGTCTTACTCTTGGTAAACTCCAAGGATGTCTGTGTATCTCATATAACCTGACACAATATCCTTCACAGATACTGTTCTGTTTCATTAATATGTTTCTCGCTATGCCAGAGCCCAACAGAGTGGTAGGAACAGTGGCTAGAGAGTGCAAAAGGCAGTAATGAGAATTTTTTTAATGTGCAGCTTTATGGTATTGAAGAGCATTTCGTATCATGTCTCAGTGTATCTCTCCCTTTCAGGTTGCTGCTGGTGAACATGTTCTGTCTGACTCCTCCATCAGCCACACTGTGTCTTGATTTCCACTTAAATCAGTCTCCTACCATTTTAACCCTGGCAGCCTTTGAAATCAGAGGCCACTGGAATTTATACTGCAGTTTTCATCTTCACAGCAATTTTCAAACAAGAATGAATCAGTCTTTAATGGTCCCTTATGTGGGACACGACAGAAGACTACAAGGCTTATTTTACAAACTGGGCTCAGAAAACCTGAGGGACTTGCTGAAAGTCACAGAAAAATTATGGCCCCAAAACAGATGAGCTTATGGTGCCCTGTGCTACCAATTTTTTACATCCACATCCTGTTCCCAGACAACCTAGTAGGCAGTTTATTTTCTGGGTCCTACATTGTATCACAACCAGCAGAACCGGGACATTCACTGCCACCTCACTATGTCAATGATATTCATAGATGTAATGTAGGTTTTCCATGGAAAGGGAAATTAATTATTGGAAATTGTAGGGCACATGATGACCCAAAGCCTGGCAATGTGGAATGCCTTGGTAGAGTGCAGGATGTACTCAAAGCTGTACACAAGGAAAGGTCTTTTCGTAGAAAATGATTCCTCAGGCGTCAGAAAAACACTCCCTTCCTCCCCCACCATTACAAAATGCTACCAAGTGGTTTCCTCGTGCTGCTGAACCCACTGCTCCCAGCTCCCATGTCTCTCTCCTTCTGTTAACATAGCTGAATAATTTGTGGTTTCATCACCACAACATATGTGAACCACAACATATCCTGGTTTCAGCCTAATATTAGTAGGTAGCTTTCTCATTTTGAATATCATGGTACATCTGCACCTTAGAGATTACTTTGGAGTTTGGATTATCCTTTCCGGACCCTGTCCACAGAATGCTTCTTTCTGGGATAATCACTGCTCTTTAGGAGTAACTTCCTCACTGAAAGGGCTGTCAAGCATTGGAATAGACTGCTCAGGGAAGTGAGGGTCACTATCACTAGAGGTACCTAAAAGACATGTAGATGTGACATTTAGGGACATGGTTTATTGGTGGACTTTGCAGAGCTGGCTTAATGGTTGGACTTGATGATCTTCGAGGTATTCTACAACCTAAATTATTCTATGATTCTGTGATATTGTGTATTATTGAGGTGGATCTGCTGTGCTATGACAGTGAGCAGTGAAAATGTGGTTATGCTAGTAAAGTGGTAACACAAAAAATCCAACTGACTAAAAATGGTTAACATACGTGAAGGGCTGATGGAAGTGCTGGAAGGTAAATCTGGTTTAAAGTCTAGGAAAACACAGAGGGAGCCTACTAATTGCAGTCCCAGCTCTGGCAACAATATGCTCCTTGAGCTTGGATAAAGCAGCTGTTACGCTTTGCTGTATTAAGCTTCTGAAAAATTAGTTAATTTTTCTGTGGTTCAAGGGTTCAAATGAAATTACTAACCAAGTAGAGTATTCTTACCCTGTAAAATGAAGAGCAGATGATTAAAAAAAGGAGTTAGCTTTCAGGTCACTGAGAAGCCCTACAAAACCAAAAACATGCCCCCCAAAGGAACCAGAGCAGGCCTTTAGCTTCCACTTGTGGGCCAAAGGAGTCCTGTAGGAGAATGCAGTGGCCTCTCCCCAACCCCCTGAGTATTTCCTGAACACTCACAAAAGACAGGGGGCTAGGAAGAGCCAACAACATCCAGAAACTGCAGGTGCATTATATTCTGGCGTAGGTGGAAATAGCCTGCAAAGGGCTCTGTCAATAGTTTTCCCTCAACAGATGCGGCTGCATATTTTCATTTGGGCAAAGGAAATAATTCTAGAGAAAGACAGGGAATTTAACAAGTGCTCCAAGACCAAGTCACATAATTTGCTAGAAACTAATGAATCACATACAGTCATGTTTCTCCTTCATGCTTTTTATTAGTGCCCACACCCATGGTCCACCTCACTTCAGTTTATTAAAGACCAGAGATCCAGTTTGAACTTCAAAGTCAGGGATATTAGAAAGATACAAAGCTGTCATCAAATCCTAAAAGAATGGTACTGCTTTTCTCCATCTAATTTTTTTAATTTGCTTTTATTATTTTTCCTATTTCCCATCAAAGCTGTGGGAGGCAGTGATGCCTTTGGACTACTGCCCTATATCTTTTCATACTGCCTTTTACTTTCCTCTCTGGCCCATTCTGGAACAGGAAAACAATGTGGGTGGCAGAAGGGCAGTTTCCACCACTTCATTAAAACAGCTTCTTTTTTTTAATTGAAATGTCTTGCAGAGTCTCTCATTATGCCTCTTAATATATGATCTCACACCATTCTTAACAGCATTTGGCTATTATTATTTTAGATTTAAATCCATGCACTTTTGATTTAATACATTAAACTCATCTATGCCCCCATATATATATACTATTGCCAGCCAGTCAGTAGCTGAGTAATGTATATCTACATCAATGATGTTTTAATTATGCATTGTTCTAATATATCACCAAAAAGATAGTGCTTGCATGATAGATTAGTACCATACATCACTGTAGTGAGGTATTTTTTATGATGTATTGTCTAAACAATGTCACTGGAAAGGAAGAAGAGACACATAAGAAACGGTGGAGTTTAATTTACTGCATTCTTAAAAACACTTCTAATATTCTTAACACAATCATAACTGACCTAGTCTGAAGTGGAAGAGACATGCTATTAAAGGAGAGGCCTGAAGCAGATATCTGAAGTGCAATCCAGTGGGACAAAAGGCATCACACAGACTCTTGAGAGAAGTTGTGTATCTATTTATGCCAGCAGACAGAAGGAAAGTGAATGGAATTAGGGGGGAACCTGATTTTTTGTTTTCAAAATGGATATACATCTGATTAGAGAGGTGGAGCCTCTTTGTCTCCAGGCAGGATGCCTTTGTGGTACAAACTCCAGCTGATTCCAGATGTGTTGATCCATGAAATGCTTCCTCACTGGAGCTGGGGGCGAAAGGAAGTATTGTTTTTGATGGGATATTTCTTTGCTTTGTTTTTTTGTGGGTTTTTGTTTGTTTGTTTTGTGTGTTTTGTTTTGGTTGTTTTTTGTTTTGTTCTATTTTTCCCTAGTCAAGTAATGCTGATCTACCACAAAATAAAAATGTTCAACAGGAATATGGCTGTGTTGCTGATGCATAATTTCAGGCTAAATGTTGGCTGCTTAAGAAAGCGTGATATTTTGGGGGTAGGGCTCTGGGTGAAATACAGCTGGCTTGATCAAACCCTGTTGCTGTTTGGCTTGGTGGGACCAGCTGTGCCCTGATACGCTACTTGCCTTGTAGATATGGAGCTCCCAGCTACGCACCCTCTTTAGCTCACATGGTGATGCAAGACTCAAACCTGTGTGTTTGCAGCATGGACCATTGCTTTAGCCTTTGCTGGAGCAGAGGAGCACTTGACTTGCAGACACTGGACACTTGCAGTGTGCACAGTTCATTGGTTGGACCACCATCAACCACCTGGAAGATGCGGGATCTCAGTGCCTGCCAAGCAGCTTCCACAAAGACAGGATTTTAACATGAATGCTGAAGGCTCTGATAACCAGTCACACGTAGCAAGAGTGCATACTGGGATGGCAAAAAGATACAGGTGAAAAAGGAAAGATAAATGAGTGAGCTGAGCATCCAGCTGGCAAGGACAGCAGCGGAATGAGTCACCGTGGATGGGGCTGTGAGCAACCTGGTCTAGTGAAAGGTCTCCCTGCCCACAAGCAGTAGAGTTGGATTTAGATGATCTTTAGATGATCTTCAGATGATCTTTAAGGTCCCTTCCAACCGAAGCCACTCTATGATTCTATGATTTTATATGCCAAGCAGGACTTGTGAAAACTCCCCTGAACAAAGCATTTCTTTCATCCTATGGCTGCAAATACCCTAGTGCTCCAAAAGAAGATGTTGCAAGACAAGAAATCCCTTAAGCCACCTGAAGACTAAAGCTGGTGTGCAAAATGTGCTTGTTTCTTCCAAAAAACCCCCCACCGCTGCATGTGAAATATGAAGTGCATTGAGTTGTTTCATGATGTTTTTCCTATATGTGTCCTTCCACTGACATCAGCTGAAACAGTGAGTGAATAATAAGGAAAAAACTAGAATTATTTGTATTAAAGAACAAAATCCCTCTTCACTGTTAATATCCAGTTATGAAGTTAACTTATATCTAATGTAGGAAAAAGCCTAAGCAGATACTGTACTCCAGGCAGAAAATATTATACTTTAATTAAATGAAGTAAACATCTCATTAAATGTCTATTTTTATAGACACTAATGAACATTATTGCCAAAGGGGCAAAGGAAATTAGACAATGAATACGGTAAAATGTATTCCTTAACAATTTTGAGTGGTAAATCTTTCCTGTGATCTAACAAGGTATAATAAGAAATCCTACTATATTAAAATACCTCTAAGGATGTAGGAAAACTGATCTCTGAGCAGCTCAGCTAGAAATTAGACCACACATTTCCGTTTGGCTTTTTAAAAACTCCTACTCTGATTATAATGCACCATTGGAGAAGATAGCAATATTTATTTTAGGGTATTTCACACTAGGAGAGCAGAAGCTCTCAACTGCAAGTCAACCTTGAAAAAGGTATAGAGACATTTGAGCAATAAAGACCTCAGTTTTAGAAGTTTTCTTTAACTTCCACTGACTCTTTTCAGGCAGAGTAGCCTACCTTTATTCCTATGTCTTCCCACAGATTACATGGTGTGATTTGTACTCATCGTGTTCCGTTTTACCTGCAAAATTCAGGGCACACAGCATTTTTGCCCTAGGTCTGCTTTGTACAGTGCTGGGCCTTACAAGGTGCTGTGTTTTACCCATTCACTGTGGGATGGGTCTTATCCCTCCTCACATCTGCTGCCTCCACCCCAACTTTGAGAAGGGCTGTACTGCCCACCAGCTCTCTGCTGTCTTTTTCTCTTTACCTAGTTTCCCTTCCCGATGGTTTCATTAGGTGAGGAAGCTCCCTGAGGCTGCCCAGTGCAAAGCATAGGTCAAGACAGGAACAGGGCTCTTTCATGAATGCTGGAACCTTCTCTTCTGCCCTATCTGCTTTCACCATTACTCTGCTCCTTGGTTGTGGGGAACATGGCTTTTGCTCTCTGCATGTTTTTCCCACATCATACCCAGCGCTGTCCTCTGTCCACGATTTTGGAGTGGTGAGCTGCCTGCAAGCCTGAAGAGCCCCAGGAACTGTGTTTATCCCCGTGCCCTGATGCAAGGCAGTCAGCTCTCTTCCCCCCCACAGGCTGCAGCACCGCCACCTTCAGCCCTGGGTTTTGATCAGCCATAACTCTTCTGGTCAGGACGAGGCACATGCAATGGATGTATTTGTACATACACCCCGTTTGGCTCATCTGTCAGAGCTCACCTGGTTGTGTGTCTGCCCAGAGCCATGTTTCTCTGAGGTGCTGGATATAAGGTGTTGCTGGAAGCAAGATGCCCAGTGCGGGTGATCTAACCCGCTTTGCTTCTGCCTTGGAAATCAAGATCAGTCATGGTTTATGGTCCTGTGAGCCAGATGGTTAGCAGGGCTGTTGAATTAATTTCTCAGTCTTTCTGTACATAAATCCAACAAAATACTTTTACCTTCCTACAGCTGGTACATGTGCCTAACGATTTGATCTTTTGCATTTTAAATATTTATTCAGTGTTTAATTTAACCCCCTGAGACTAATCCTGGTGCTTTAACTTAGCCCTCAAGTAGTTTCACTGAATCATCTCTATCACAATTCAACAATCTTCAGCAAATTGGCTTTGTATATTAGCAGGGCCCAATCCTTTTTTTACTGGCATTTTGGGGGTATTTTGGAAAGAGCTATTGGTGATTTTTTTTTAAGTATTACAAGGCATTAAACTGTTGTTTCTGTCTTTTAAATTATAGATGGTCTCCATAGAGACATCGAAGTTCTACATTGCTCTCTTGAATTGCCTGAAGAAGTGGCACTTAGTATTACATTTGGAACAATACTAATTAGCAAATGCTGAATTTTAAACAAGCTTCACAGCAAGGTTTTTGTCTGATAGGAGCAGCAAACCAGCAATCGACTGACCAAACTGACAAAGCTGAATTACAGACAACATGCTATTTAATTATTCATTAGACATTTTACAGGGTTAACTACAATAGGCACCATTCCCTTTTTGAGGAATCACCGAGCCAAGTGTAAGTGCTTTAGAAATCCAGCATAATAAACAGTCGGAAAAAATCAGCAAAATGAAATCTGCTTCTCAAATTGCCGATTTATTGAGGAGGGGAGAGGCATGAACAAACCTCTGGAGCCATTAGATTAGAATGCCCCAGCACATGTGCAGAATAGAAATGGCTTGTCAGGAGCCCAATCCTGCAGACAAAGGTACTGTGAGAGGGTTTGCATGGAAGATGAAATAGACACCCCCTGTCTAGAATTAGGTCTGGACAGTGCTAGGTTGAGGAAAATGGAGCAGAGGTCCTCACAGGCCCCTCAATCTTCCCTTTCTGCCCAAACCACAGGTGTCTCTGACTCACATGTGTCTGCGAAGGAACACTGAGGGGTCTCTAAGGACTGCCTGGGATGTAAAACCAGGCACATATTTTGGTCACAGCAGAGATCAGAAACTGCCAGTACCTGAACACAGAAGCCAGATGTTATTGCTAGGCACGTGTAGGGAGAAAAAGAAATTTTTGGAGAAGGCTTTTATATTAACTAAAACTTTGTCACTTGCAGAGTAAGCCATGGTCAAAGGAAATGATTGCAAGAAGCAGAAAAATTCATGGATCCATGAAGTGTGGGGAAAGATCTTGTACACACACTGACCTAAGCTTGGATGCACTCAGAAAACAGAGACTGGAAATACATATTTACTCCAGTATTTGGTTTGATCTGTCTATCTCTTGTGCTAGCTAAAGCAGAGTCTGCTCCAGCAAAGCCAGTGAATGAGGACGATGTTCCGCCTCTCCCAAGCCAAAGGAAACTGAAGAGGAAATGCTGCTCCCTGTGAGCAGTGCTGCCAGGACTGCCCCAGGCGGTACTCGGGTGGCTGTAGTTAACTGCAGTTAGATGCATCACGGACCAGGTGAATAATTTGGGGCTATACTTCGTGCCAAGGTTTATACTTGGAGTAGAACAGGCAGACTGCTGGCATGCTGTGTTCATGTGTTCCTGCTCCGGAAGGGAGGGCAGCAGTGACTGCCGGCATCACAGGCAGGCAGCTCAGCCAGCACGGCTGTCACAGTATGCTGGTGTAACTGGTGATTGTGGAGAGCATGGGGGGTTTTTGTTCTGTATTTTTAAAGAGTACCAAAGTGATAGTTCCGTTTCAGCAGTAATGTAGTGCAATCCTTTACTATCCTGTTTCAGCCTATGTTGTGTTACTTAAGTGGAAAACAATGAGAGAACCTGGGATTATTTCTGATGGCCTTGATTTGTGGAGTTAAAAGTTCTCTCAAAGTCCTCAATGCTTCTGTAACTCTCTCAAATGCTTCTCACGCATCAGGCATGGCACCACTGTTAATGATGGGTTCAGAAAGGGAGAAGTAAGCAAATCAGTAGACCAGACTTCACCTCACAAGCACGTGCCTGTCAACCCTCCGTGCTGACGCAGTACCTGCAGATGCTGTTCAGCACTGCAACAGGCATTTACCTACCACTTGTTCTGTGTGGGGAGAAACACGAGTGAAAACAGGACAGCTTCAAAACAGTGCATGCTCCCTCGGCTGGGATGATGCATTATATCAGGTATTTGTATAACAGGATTATGTTTTTTGAGATAAGACCAATGAGTGAGTAGGATGAAATCTCCTATCTCATCAAATGCAATAAAATGTGACTGGTAATGCCATTGCCAGCTATGGTGATACTTCATCATCCTTATTATAGTATAGCTACCTACATACAGTCTAAAATTCAGCTTAGCATAATAAAATCTATCTATCTAAAGTGGTTCACAATCTGTAGTCAGTTATTTTCCTGCTGCCACTTTTTCTTATCAGCAGTCACTGCACTTGCCATGAGCATTTGAATGATCTGTCATAGGAGAGACTTGCCCTGCAAACACAGTCTGTACTCTGCAGTTCTGGTAAATAATGTCTGTACTGACTCTGACTACAAGAATGATCTCATCCTGTATATTGTTTTCTGTGTAGTGTCCACCATTATTATGACTGCATGTCCTAAAACTCAGAGAAGGGCTCATGTAAGGAAACAATTATTTCCCTTTTCTTTTCAGCATGCATATTTTATTCCTGCTAGTTCTGTCAGCAGTGTACAAAAGCTGGGTGCTGAAGCCTGCAGATTTCTTGTTCTCTCTCGACACTGAATCCCACACACATCTCAGTCAGAGAGCAATTGGTCTCCTTTCATGTGTCCGCTGTAGGAGTATACATAAGGGAAAGCCTGAAATAGGACCTTTTAATTTGACAAATGGGAAGTACAAAGATGCTAGGGTTGCCACTGTTGCTGGTTAACACAGCCACTCTCAGCTGCATCCAGGCTTAGCTCAGCACATTTTATGTAGGTTTTGAGTGAGAATGCAGTTTCTCCTAGTCACCAAAGGGTTTACAAATGATCATGCAAAGAGATGAAAGAAGAACTTGGTGTTTAACTGTACCTTTCTCTCTCCATTTGTTTGGTGCCAGCTGTATAAATGCCAGCTTCTCCATTACGTGACTGCTGTCTAATCTAGGGTAGAGTCCTGCCTTGGGGATAGCATCCATGAGTGGATTTGCCCTGCTTGTATGAAAAGATAGTCAGGCACTTTGTAATCATTCCAAGTCCCCTGACTCCCAACAGTATTTCCTACTCTGAGATGCTCATGGAGGAAAAGAAAGGGCCATGTGGAGGAAGAATTGGAGTGCTGATCTGGGACTACTTTCTGAGCCTGCACTGTACTCACTTTAAGGCAGCCTTGTTTGGGGTTGTGCAGCCTTGGGACAGATATCAGCAAAGCAGCCCTGGTCCACTGGAGGCCAGGGATGGGCAGGGATGGGCAGAGAAAACAAGCACAGGTGGGGTGTGCCACAGCCAGTACCAAGGGCCCTCACAAGCTGAAGGCTGTAAAACCCCACTGAGACCCAGCTCCCTCCTCCAGTACTTTCCAGACTAGGAAAGGAGAGATGTGGAGTTGGACCACTTAGCTGAGTGAAATGAATAGAAATGAGAATGAAATGTTTATTCAATAGTTGTATTCATTTTAATGTGTTTTCCTGTTACCTAGGAACAAATTAGCAATTATTTCAGATCTGATATCCAAAGAATTCACTTCTGGAACTGACCTGACTGCATGGGTGCTGGTTGCACCTTGGTCTGCATGTGGGTTTGAGAATTTTGGTCTGTGTCCAAAAGTAATCTGAAACCAAACAGTGCCTGTTGTTTCAAAAGAGTGGCTCTAATTGCTGAATTAAACAGAAATTTAAAAAAAAAAAAAGGGGGAAAAAAAAAAGAAAGAAAGAAAGCAAAGGGATTTTAAACTGTAATATAACATATTCAATATTTCCATGCTTATTATTGTAGTGACCCATCACTTGGATTCATCATTTCAATCTGCTTTGGTCCCAATCTACTTAAGAAGCAACAGTACTTTTTACCAAAAGCTGTACTACAATACATGAGCAAAAGAGCTCACTCTTTCAGAGCTGGAGATGTCTCCTTGGACTAATGTTCAGCTTCTGTATTTTATGGCTTTTGGTTGATTTATCCATGCAGCTATAATATCATTTTATGTTTCATTTCCTAGCTTTTAAAGGAAACAAGAAAAATAAAAAGGCAATTTAATGCACTCCACAACGACTTTTTAAGCATTACATCATCAGAAAGGCTGTCACTAACTAGCAAGTGGTCCCCAAGACAAGACAGCATTACCTAGCAACTGCAGAGAAGTCATTAACCCTTTTGTGAGGATTATATTAATGAATGAAGACGGAAATACCTTGTAGCAAACAAATGCATATGTCCAAGTGCTTGGAAAAAACCCCAAAATCAGCTTCTTCCATCTCGTGATTATGGTGTGAACATTTTTCTCTGTAATTCTGAAAATATACCCGGTTCAATTCTGCAAAAGGACATATGAGGACCAAACGGCTGTGCAGGCAGCTTCTGAGAGAGAAGGGAAGAGTGATGAATCATACTAGTGCTATGTGTGCAGACACAGGATGATACAGTTTTTTTCTCTAGCCTGAAGAAGGATGACTGGTTAAAATCGTACCAAGACTCTCGGGAGGTTTACAGTTATTATTTGTACAGCTCATGAGGCTTTGCAGCTCTCCAGATCATCATCCAATGTTTTAGGGAACGTGTCATGTTCTTCCTGTATTCTGCAAAGCAGAAGAAATTAGCTATATGCTTTAAATCTAAGTAAAATTTATGTGAAGAAAGCAAAATTAAATCTGAACTCTGCCATGATTTACATGGGAATGGACAGGTCCTGATGTGATAAAGCACCTGTGGGGCAATTCCCAGGCTCATGTCCTCTCCTGACAAATGCTACCAAGCCCTGAGTTTGTGCAACTTCCAGAAAACTCCTGAAATTGCTTTTGCTGCAGGAGTGAAATCTGAAATCCACATGAGAAACAGAGCAAGGACCTCGAGTGCAGCTGCAGCTCATAGCACTGCATGCCAGGAAACTGGCAGCAGAAGGGAGTGCTGCAGACAGGAGGAATGTGGAAGGGGCACCAAGAGCCAGGTCTGCACACTGAGGACTCAAGTGACTGCCAGCAGGGCAGCATCTCTGAGGACCATTATCTTTTTAACACCTGTCTTCGGATTCAAGAGCATTCCTGTTGTGGTCTTGCACACAATGTTCATGTCCAGAAGGAGATTGCCAGACATAGCCAGAGCTCAAACCCTGATGTTTTCTGTGTGAATAAAGAGTGGACAAAAAAATGTGTGTCCTCCTGTTACCCCCACCTTATCAGACAGGCTTCCAGGCCCTCAGGAAGACCTTCATGGTCATGTCAGCAGACTCTATCTATCTTCAAACACTGCCTATTTTGTTTGGTTGGTTGTTTTTTGTTTGTTTGTGGATTTTTGTTGAGGTTTTTTTTGTTTGAATACACATGCATAGTAACAAATACAACAGCCCAATTTGTAGGCCTTTTCTTAAACTGCATGTCTTGCAGTAGCCATGAAAGTAAGCAAGGTAGGAGATTAAAGAAGTGTGAGGAGAGCAAGAAAAACCCAGAAAACAGCAGCAAGAAGAGCACAGTAATTTCTTTACAAGTCTAACAAAGATGGTCTGGACAAACATCACTCTAATTGGAGCAATTCTTCAGCATTTTATTCCAAATAAATAAGCTGTCCAACTCCATTATATATGACGTTGCGTATTTGTTCCAATGATCCTTAACTAGGTACTGGGACTGCATTGCTTTGTGTGTTTTCATTCCAAATGACTAAAACAAGCTTTGTAAAATCTCCCTAGAAAAATATGATGTCCTGTTAAATCACTACTCCAACATGATTATAAAAAAACCTGACTTTTATTACTCTGTTAGTTTGTCATAAGCTATAATAAAGCAGAGCAATAACTAGCCAGCATGAAAGAGCAACTATTTCCAGCAAAAGTGCAGAGAAGCAGATAGGACCTGATTTGTGCTCTGCAAAGCCTCGAGCCAGCCAGAGGCTGACACTCTGCCTGTCTCTGGCTTCACTAGACATCTCTCAGCATCTCATAGGATTGCTGAGCACCTGGTAATACTGACTTCATCAGTGCAGTTCCAAGTACTCAGTGTCCGCAGCACCTGTTAACAAATTATAGGCAAGGGGAGAGAGTATTTGTAAAAGCTCGTCCAAACGCTAATGAACACCTTCACTATTTCACCGGGTTAAAAAGGGTGTGCTCGCTCAAGCCATCAGTGAAGGCATCTTACCAGTGCCATGAGGAGCAAACCATGTAAAAAGATTTTGCAGTATTTCTGTATCATAAAATATGTACATACATTAAACCCACCAATCTTATTGCCTGCAAATACTGCTGATGCCTAGGAATTTACTAAGACATCCACAGAGCTTTGTGAACTGTCTTTAGGACCCGTGCCAAACCTCAGATCCTGAGCCTTCTTTGTTATTATGACCACTTTCATAGCACCCAATTACAGCTGTTTTTCTTATTTTAATTAACCAATTTCTTAATAGCAACAAGACACTTGCAGACACACGTAGAGGAGATTATTGCACAGTAAATTTGTTAAATTCATTTGGTCTGTGACCTTGCATCCTCTAACACCAGCTAAACAGGCACTGGATTTATAGAATAGCATTGTATTGCCTGCAACACCCAGACACCTACACCCCTGCACTTCATACAGAGAAACTCATTAGAAAATTGGCCTGAAGGAGCAGAAATAAAACTAAAACAAAACATGGAAACTGTTGGTGCAAAGTAAAAAGTGGCCCAAAAGAGGGTAATTCCATTAGTACATTTGTTAACGTAAGGCAAAATTTTAACTCTAATGGAAACTTTCAGCAAAAATCATAAATGAACAATGAATATACTGGTCTTTTCAAGTGCCACATGGTTCAGTAGAGAACTCACAACCATTTAATGAACAATTTGTTAAAGAACAGAGAAGTAGCGAATTTTTTCCTCAATTAAAATCAGTGGGATTGCATGTGTAAGTCAACCGGAACTCAAAGTGACATTCTGGTAATATTAAATATTAATTGAAATTCCATATTAATACATGTATTGTTCTAATGGATCATTTTATTCTTTGTGAGTGCATAGCACTGTACATTACCTAATCACATCAACAGATACAACTTCTAAATGGTACACTGTAGAAAATTTGAAACCTCCAGCTGCACAACCAATACCATCTCAGCAATCTTACCCAGAGGGGCAAACTGGTGGGAGAGTGAGGCTTCCTCTAATCACCAGAAGAAGCCTTGAATACCTAAGGAAGAGATTGGATTTTTTTTCAAAATAGTCACCATTCTGCAGTTTCTGTTCTCTTTTCAACTGAGATATTGCTGACTTTGAAAACCTGGTCCTTAGATAGTCTGCAAGATATGAGTTAAACTAGAAAAAATACTTTATTTAACTTTATATTAACCCTAGTGTTGGACAATGAGGCGATTAGAAACTTCCCTTTTGCATATCCTGGCATTTGTCCACTTGAATATTTTCTGTTTAATTTCTTTGTTTATTTTTTTAAGGGAAAAACAAAACCCCACTTACGAGTGAAGGCATAAAGGTGATAGTCAAACTTCCCCTAAATATCAATCTTGGAGAGTGACCAAGCCAAATATATTTGCTACAAAGTTGCTGTTTCTATTTTTATTTTATTTTATAAGTTATAAAGGTGTGAGAAAAGGAGATCATAATGGAAGCTGGGTTTCATTCTTGACCACAGCAAGTACTGGAAAGATCTCACAATGATTTAGGTACATACATCTTATATTTCATTTCCTTATCTTTTTAAATGAGTTGTGAATAATTCAGAGAATGACTGTCTGGATAACAGAGTTTGTGCACCCTTGAAGATCGAAATCTTCTAATTACCCAGTAACAGATACAGCCTGGAAGTCATAACACCAGGTTTCCTTACCCCACCTATCCATGGCCAGGGCTCATCCCTATGCATGAGCCCTTTGCTATCCAAGTCCCAGTTAGTTCTCAGCTTGTCCTTCAAGACATCCAACAAGGCTGACAGTGAAGATAATGTTCATAAGAGGCCACTTTCCCTGGGGGAAGTCAACTGTCACTATCAAACTTGTTCCAGCAAAAAATTAAAATTTGGCGTATGATAATAACATACCTGTCATGGTTGCCTCAGATCAGCTTTCAACCTCACCAGAGAGAGGCTCATAACTCCCTATTGAGCTCTTCTTATTATTTGCCAGTAAGTCCTCCCCTCTGAGCATTAGCTCTTGAGCTCATTGACCTGAGTACACACTTAAGAAACCATGTTAGTTACCTAAAAAAAAGATAAAATGAAGACAGGCAGAAGCTGAGTTAATCACTTGGACATATGGAAATAATGTGGCAATGCTGTTGATATGCAGGCAGGCAATTCCCTAATAGCATCACTGCAAAACACTCAGGGCTTTTTAACTTGGGGGAAAAAAAAACCCAAACAACCAAGGGAGCTGCATAAAATAGCCAGAATTTGACGAATTTGATTGAAAGCTCCTCTTCTGCTTTGTTTGCTGTGGGCATAATGAGCAGGGTCTGTAATTGCTAAACAGTATTAAAAACTACAGTGAAACTCAAACCAAAGAAATTAGGGAACTTTTCAGTTAGGAATGGGGATACTGGCTGAACAATGGGAAAACACCAATTTTGCCAGAGAACTCTTCCTGAAATATACTAAGATAGACAGTCCTGGCTATTTAGCCCCACTGCAAGTACCATTTTGTTGAGGGGAGATAGGCTTAGGTTTGGTGTTTGGAGATTCAGGTCATCACAGTGCCTATTCCCTTTGATAAGGCTTGAACAAAAATTAGCCCTTTTTTTCCCCTCCTGTGGCTATTGCAGAGTGGTGGCTCTTCTGATGCAAGGAAAGCTTTCCAAGGGAAGTTTACCCTGAGACACTCCTACCCATTTGTTCTTCTAGAATTGTCCCCTGATTTAAATTACCTTTCTTTTCTGGCATTTGTTTTCCTGGTAATATTTATAGAGAGCAATCATAAAAGTATTAAAGATGTTGATCTTGATCCAGAAAAGAAAAAAAATCAGGAACAGCATGATGGAGGCAACATAAGCAGCTGGGGGTGGGGAGGTCTAAAGGTGTGAAATTTCTCTCTGGCATTGAATATCAAACATACTGTGTTTGGGGGTTTCCCTGGGCCAGGCAGTGGGGTGGCATGGGCTTGGGTTGGCTCTCAGCTGGCCACAGCACCTGGCCCAGTGACTGCTCTGCTCCTGTGGGCACAGGGGGGTTTCGGCTGGGTGGGAAGGAACCGGCTCCAAGGCTGACTTCCTTGTGAAGGACAATAAAATCAGCAAGTGGGGAGCTCACACCAGTCTGTTAGAATAATGATATCAACAATAACAACAAATCCCTTTTTGCAGCCCAGTGCTGTGGAGCTCCCAGAATGGACTTTAGGGGTGTCATCCCCAGCAGCCGGACCGTTGTGTGGGGCTCTCAACGCTGGTTTAGGCTGGGTCCGGTCCATCAGCTGCCAGCATGGATGGGAGCAGCACAGCAATTGGCACGGGCTGCAAAACCTGCCCAGGAAGTGGCAGGTGCCCAGGGGGTACCTGAGCCTCAGTCTCTGGCAGGCTGACACGTGTGCCACCACAGCAGAGAGTCCCTGACCCTCCGCAAAGGGTGACAATGAGGACGCTTGGCCAGCCCTTGCTGGGTGAGCAGCCCCTGGTCACTGCTCAAACACCACAGAGCCCTGGACTCCCCTTGAAGAGTGGCCCTCAGAGGCATGTCCTTAAGCTTCACAGCTGTGTCCTCAGCCCTTTGAAAATGAGGATATCTCTCCAGCAGCTGGAGTACCACCAGACTGGGAGATCGAGGCAGTCACCTGCCATAGCAGCACCTATGAAAGGGAAATGAGCATCCACAGGTAAGCTAACATTCTAAGGATGTCTCCTCTGCAGGCTGGAGCAGGCATTTGCTTGTGATAACTCCTCTTAACTTCTTGCAGGTCACATCTGAACCAATGAATTTGGCCTCGATGGTTCTGTCCCCTGTCCCCTGTATGACAAAGGATGGTTTGACCATCATGGATGGTCCTGCCTGTGCAGCCCTTGCTGCAGATAGGCTTGGAGCACTGACCTCCCTTGGAATGAAGATGTCTTTCAGCATCCCAGAATGAAGTAGTTAAAGCTTGGAGACTTCAGGGTATAAGGCATGATCCCAGGGCTGACCACAGTGAAGTCTGATGGCAGTGACCATGTGGTCCTCAGCTGCTTGCCTTCCCAAGTGGGAATGGGCATGGCACCAGACAAAGCTTGTCCAGGGGAACAGCTTTCCAGCAACAAGTCTGGTTGTCACTACTTCATAGTCTTTCCCCAATGTCTACATTCAAAAGGTCCCTGCTGAGCACTCCCTGAACCTTCTGTCCTTTGGTTCTTCCCCTCTAATCTGTGCAGGGAGTCTGGGAGCTTAATACAGGCTGTGGCAGCTTTGCTTCTGCAGCAGAGCTGCTATAATTTGTACTAGGTTGCATTCCCAAGGCCATTAGCATGTATTACCTTTATTCATCTATTTTAGATCTTCCCTCACACATTTTGGCCCCCACTTCCCTCTCTTCTGTGCAGGAATTCTCCCTGAGCTGGCTCTACAGAAATCCTCATCATCCTTAGCTGAGCTCTTCTGTGCGAGTACTCTGCCAAGCACACTCATCTTTTATTCCTCCCGAAGTCCATCAGTCCAGCTTTTCTGCCTTTGTTTATATCAGTAACACCTTTTTCCTTTTAAACCTTTTCCCTCTTTTTGTAGGGGTGTAATAAAAAATTAAATTAAACCACAAAACCTCATTTTGTAAAACTTCAGCTGACCTAGATCGCCAGAATCAAAGAAATTTGGAGCTCATGATGAATCTGCCTTGTTCAGCTAATCATGCCTACTTGCCAGAGTTCATGGGCACTGAGCTGTCAGTGCAGGAACAGAACAAAATGATCGTAGAGTGGTGCTTTCACTGGCTTTTGCTGCAAAGAGTGATGGAGTTTTCTTATTTGGAAACATAAAACTGGGATAAATTTGCTGTAAGGTGATAAATTTGCAAAATGGGTCAAATCCCAGACTGAAATATTTAACAGCAACCTATTCACTCAGCGGGAAGTATACTCAATTCATTAGAAAATCTGCAAGTAAAAGGACTTCGCCAACCTAATAGAGTAAAACTGAAGAGATTAAATAAATTCCCAAACTAGTAGTCAACTGTGTGCAGCCAGCAATGGACCTAAAAAAATGGTTCAATTTTCTTACCAATTCAGCTACATGGCCCTAAAGTCTGTTCCCATTGCTACTGTATTAATTTAATCTGGAATTTGGTCAAGACAACACCTTACAAGTTGTAAATCACTACAAATACCTACACTGCCATACAAGTAGATTCTATGACCTGTGGATAATAGCTTAGGAACTAAAGCTGCATGTGAGATTCAGTATTGCTTTAGTAATTAACAACATACAAACAGATTCCTTCATACTTCATCCTTAAAATAATAGCATCATTTCACTGGCAGTATAAAGTCACTTGCATGTGATGGACATTAATTGTGAATAATAATCTGAATTCTTCCCTATCCTATTAAAATGAGATATACTATACTATATTCCATTATTTCACAGTAAGCAATGTACTGCAGAAGTCTGAAAAGGGTACCTAGATATATATATTTTATTAGATATTACTTTTTCATTTATACATACTCACTAATGGCAATAGCTTTGCTATGAAGAAACTTCTTGCCACATCAAAGAAGGAAGGTTATTTTTTGCCAATAGTAACTCCCTATTGTATGGAATCAGGTCTAATGTGTCTAAGTACAGGGTACTAAAATGACATTATTATAAATGCTGCTTCATAAAACTTCGGGCCACAATAATAATTTAATATCAGTGCAATCAAACTTTATGTTACTTTTTGTGCAGGCATACTTCTGCAATTAAGAGCTTCCTTTTTCTGTGTGGGTACTCCTGCAGTAGTTTAGCAAATAGTAACTGATCTTCTAATCTAAAGCTGCCTATTAACAGAATTAGGCTCAGTGAGGTGCTCTTTGTAAAATAGGTAAATTGTGGCTCATGAAGTTTGAGAGAGGAAGATAAGGAGGAGGTAAGGATGAGGTAACAAGAGAAGAGAGAGGGAGAGGAGTGTTGGTAGAAGAGAGTTGGGAGGGTTCTCAGTGTCTTGGGAAGGTCTGTCCCTGGTACCACTTTCCTCTCTGTCTCAGACTTACACATACTCTGCATCAAATTATGGCCCTAAGCTCAAAACTTAATGCATTAATCTCTGCTGGGAACAACCCGTGTGTAAAGACTGTCCCTTAAAAATCTTTAGGCTAAAACATTTTAGGCTCAGGGTGGCTGGACATCAGTGGTGGATGAAGTGACTGCTTCAGCTGGCACTGAGTATGACTCTGGTCAGAAATGGACAGCAAATCTCTTCTTGAATGCAAGAAGGTATGAGAGTGGTGCACTTCATGTTTACAAAAGTAGTAACTTCCGACATGAAAGCAGCATTTCAGGGAAGTGGTGAGGCAGAGCTGTGTACCCTTACGGCCAGCAGTCATGACCAAGGTAGACTTCCAACAGCTCACCTCCCTCCAGACCGAGTACCCCCAATTTGAAGCTTGGGGCAACCTGCACTGTACTTTTTTCTTTTTGCAACCCCACTTCTCTGCTGCTGCAAGTCACGTGAGGCTCAGAGTCACATCTGCAACCTGGGCCATGAGCAGAGCAGGAAGACTTTCTGTTGTGCCCTGGCCTGAGTGATCACCTTGTCTTGGGCAATACAAAGGAGAAAGTGTCTTGGTGAGAAATCAGCAGGTTAGGACAAGAAGTTGGTGTTTGTGGGAATGGAGATCTGGAAGATGTATCACTGACAGCCCTCATTAGAGAGAGAAACAGATAGGCTGAACTACAGGTTTGGGCTGGGGTAGAGTTAATTTTCTTCACAGTTGCTTGTATGGTGCTGGTTTTAGGATTTGTGACACAAAAAGTGTTGATACCACAGGGATGTTTTAGCTATCACCGAGCAGTGCTTGCACAACATCAAGACCTTTTCTGCCTCTCACCCCACCCCACTGGCGAGCAGGCTGGGGGTGCACAAGGGACTGGGAGGGAACACAGCCAGGACAGCTGACTTCAAGTCTCCTAAGGGAACTGCCCAGAGAATTTGTGGATCCCTGGCAGTGTTCAAGGCCAGGTTGCACGGGGCACTGAGCAACCTGGCTGAGTGGGAGGTATCTGTGCCTATGACAGGGGGCTTAGAACTAGAAGATCTTTTAGGTCCCTTCCAATCCAAACCATTCTATGATATTCCATACCATATGGCATCATGCTCAGCAATAAAAGCTGGGGGAAGAAGAAGGAAGGGGGGAAGTTTGGACTTATGGTGTTTGCCTTCCCAAATAATCATTATGTGGGATGGAGTTCTGCTTTCCTGGAAATGGTTGAACACCTGCCTGCCCATGGGGAGCAGTGAATTAGTTCCTTGTTCTGCTTTGTGCATGTGGCTTTTACTTTCCTGATTAAATTCTCTTTATCTCAACCCACGATTTTCTCACTTTTATCCTTCTGATTCTCTCCTCTGTCCCACTGGAGTGGGGAGCAAGCAAGCGGCTGGTGGGGCTGAGCTGCCCGTTGGGGTCAACCCACAACAGTGGAGATGAAAAAGGGGCAAGGACTGTGGGACAAGGAAACCTAGAAAGGTCTGAGAGATACAAGCTGGGCCTGATATGAGTAGATAATAAAATGGAGAGGAAGGGAGTGGGCAGGACAGGCAGAAGACGGGAGGTATGGGGTCACTGCTACAGGAGATGGGTGGAAAAGCATAGGGCCATTAAAACACAGCCTTCTGCAGAGCCCTGAGCTGCTCCCACAGTCCCAAATCCACCTTTCCTCTGCAAACCTGTGAGCGAAGCACTCCTTCCCCATTTTGGGTTGGCTAAGGAAGAGGAAGAGCTTTGTTTGCTGTCCCTCTGTTACCTCAAGAGGTCACAGAGGTCTGTGCCGAACCCAATGGCAGCAGCTCAGATGATGACTCACTGGGGTGCCACTCACCATGATGCCACACAATGGAGTTTCCTGTGCTAGGGGTGTAGTTCTGGTTTCACTCCTGTGGTAGTTAATTACAGGGCTGAAACATTGAGCAACAAAAGCTCAAAGTTATGCCTCAAAGTTAGGAAGTGCCAGAATTGGGATTTTTTTGCCACTTTTATTCCCCTAGTTTCCTTTCACCCCCATATTTTGTGGTCCCAGCACGCAATCGCCCTGTTTATTTCAGTTCCTTCTCTTCCCTGCTGCTCTGGACATGAATCAGTGTGGTGCAATGAAAGAAATGCTGCGTAGCTGAGGTGTTTTCTATTTTTTGCATAAACTAGGCAATGCACAGCGAGAGATACAGGGGCTGAAAGAAGAAAGCTGACCTTCTGGACAATGCAGGCCGTTGCTGCCCTAGAAAACAAGCGCTTGTGCTCTCTGCATGGAGTCCTTGTGTGAGGGGGTGTCGACCACTTCAGACTCAGCTGTCCACAGGCAGTTGCTTCTTCTAAGCAGGCTGGACAACAACCCCAGGCTTAGACTGATTTTCAGACCTGAAGGATACTGTTATTGATGAGGTGTCTTGGTGCCACACATAAAGCATGATTATGATTTTGACAAATGAAAATGTCTCAGATTGAAGCTCTCAGAAATACTGCTTTGGACTTCAGTGACTGCAACTCATCTCCTCGTGTTTGATGAGGACAGTATGTCCTTAATTCACTGTGTGTCCTTAAAAGAAAGCAGCATTTGTGAAGGACTCAGATACTTAAGGATCATAGGAAAAACGGAAGAAACTGACTTTGGAACAAGAGATGGGTAGTAGGTAGTGAACTAGGGTATGGAATAATGCATTTAAAAAGAAAGATGCAATGAAATATTTAATACACTGATGCAAAGATGCTGTGGGGATTATAGAATGAGACATGACAGTGTCATAAAATTTTGCAATCACATTTGCGAAGGCCAAACTGAGCTTTCATGGATGACATTAACTGTTTGATTTTTTTTTTCATTTTGAGTACACTTAGGTTTGTAGCCCTAAGACCATTATTTTGCCATAGTATTTTCCATGTATGCAAGTGTTTAATACAGAAGGAAATAATAATCTGAGCTACTAATGAAGTTACCTTCCTCTACAAATTATTTTGATGGAAAATAAATCAGCAGGCAATTTTCACACTTTAGCTATGCTTTTGTAACTGTACCATAGAGCAAGGTATCTTCTTTGATAGTAAAAATATGTTTTACTTACTCACTTGATCTACTGATCAAAACTACTTGTCTGTGTAGGGTGGACAGCATCATGCACACTGACTGTTAGGACGTCTGGCATATTTGTGTAGGAATTTTCACTTTTATTAATATCTAAAGAAACAAATGAGTTATTAGGAAATAATCATCAAATTTTATGTCAAAACCCTTGAGATACTACTTTTGATGATGTTGCATGGAGATTACTAGAGGGCTAAATCCTCTGGGTTAAAATTTCACTTCACAAGAGATTCAGTAAAAACCTATCTGAAATTGTGGTTATATTTTGTCTCTTTAATAGAAAGTCTGGAGGAAATTCTTCTTTTGAATGTATTTGTAAAGAAAGCTTAGAATAAGCAGAGCATATTTGGCAAGCTCTGAACAGCAGCACCAGGCTTACAACTTTTCCAGGCTGTATATTTTTAGGTGTATGTAGAGTTAGCATGGAGCAGGAGGGAGCTATGGGAGGTTAGGAAAACTGGACAAACTGAGTAACAGCATCACTGCTAGAAAAACTTAACGCCCAGGGAGCTCACAATCAAATATTTATAGCTTTATGGGCAACAAATACTCTGCAAGACAAGATGGCAAAGCACAAATATTCTTTTAGCTCTCACTCTATCTACCTCTTCCACCACACCCTTTTCCAAATACTTATTACACTGTCAGGATCAGTTTTGGCAATCCCACTGAAAACTAGTAAAATGTTCAATGCCTTTTTATGGATTTCTCAGTTAATTCAGTTGGTTTCTATTCAAATATTGTGTTCACTTTAAATGCTGCAAATGGTAGGGCAAGCATGACTTTTGTTCAAGAATCTTTTTCAAATACATCCTATTTAGAGATCTAAAAAGAAAAAAAATCAGAATTATTTCGATTTTAGGGGGTTAGCACAGTTTTCATATTGTACTTCAACCATTATCTTAGGAGTTGTTTCTGTCAGGAAAAGGTTGCACTATGAATAATTCTGTCAGTATTTCTGTGGATGCTGGCTTCTAAGGCAACCGAAACAAGGGCAGCTCTTCACAGCAGGTCTGTGCAAGATCTCCCAGTCAGTGAGCTTCTAGGAAAGATCAGACAGAACAAGAAGACACCACACACAAGGTTATGGTACTAGTGCCAGGTAGGGGCAGCTTTGTCCAACACCAACGGGGATGCTGGAGAGGACAACTTGCAACCTCTTTACTGGGGTCACTGGTGGCAGTGCTGGGAGACCTGCTGCTCAACTCTGTGTCTGTAGCGTTTCTATGCAGTGCTGCTGTCACTCAGCATCTGACTCCACACGGGGAGAAATTTAACCCCCTGCTGCAATACACTACTTTTTGTATAAAATGTTTTTTTGTTTCTCCTGGAGCTTAGTAGTTTGATGGCTGGAAGGGCTGTGCTCTGAAGTGTACTCAGATCCTGGTTACAGCCAGCAGTAGGATGGAGAACAACACATTCATTTACTGCTAGGTAATCATCCACGGGACTGTAAGAGTGTCTACCTAATCAGAAGCTCTGCCATTTACTGGAGTATTTGGCCACTTCAGTTTGAAACTACCAAAGAAATTATCAACTCTTTCAAATATCCTCTGAATGCTTTCCTAGTATACTCACTGATAGGGGTTCTTAGAATATATAAAACTCTTAAGTACTTGAGCCTTCATATAACTTTTCTATAGCAAACAACATCAAGAATATTTGAAACTCCAGTTCTTTACACAATTCATCATCTAATTCCTTACTTCAAAATCTTATATTTGGATTTTTAAAAAAACCCATAATTAATATTTTAGAATTGAAATCCTGTTATGTAAATCCCCACACAATTTTATATGTGTTTGTCTTACTGATTTTAAAGGTCCACCTGCTCTAATTGCAGGTATCCTATTTGGTTTCCTAAATGTCGTTCAGGAGAAACATGGCATCAGCCTTCATTGCCTCTCCTCATTTGACAGCTAGATGTCTGTGCATCAGAACATGCTGTGGTTCTGCCACAGTCCTACCTGTCCCATTTCACTTAGTCATTAAATTGGGGAAAAAAAAAAAACAAAAAACCAAAGGAAAAACCCCACCAAAACAACCAACCCACAAAAAACCAAACACAAACACCCCCCCCTCCATCCCAAAAAAACCAAAACACCAAAACCCCACCGCCAACGAAAAAAAAACCCAAACCTAATTGGATTGCACTAAGACAAGTATTCCAGTTAGTTTCATGGTAGGGGAAAAGCAAGCTGTATTAACTCTGCTATTTCTAAACCCCAAGAGTGTGGTTTTAGTTTAGGAAGGTGTCACCTGGGAACAAGGACCTGCATTCACATCACACAGGTGCTGCAATGCAGGGACCAGGCTCCAGCCTGATCCCACTCTGCACTGGCAGCCACAGCACTGTATACACACAGCAGACACACACCCACACGTGCACTTAATGCATCAGTAAGGTATAGGGTAATTTCTTGAAGTTTTTTATAATGTCTGTGCTTCTGAAGCTGTAAAAGTGTGACAGACGACTGGGGGGCC
>VXBX01006519.1:689839-700596 GCA_013400415.1 Scytalopus superciliaris | reverse complement strand
AGTGTGACAGCCGACGGGGGGGCCGGGGGGGGGGTAAGAATCTTCTACCATCAGTAACCCTCCCCACCCCTCGCTCCACCCCACCCCAGCAAACAGAAGCCCCATAGCTGGAGACATTTCAATGCCTGAATCGTTAATAAAATAAGCATGATAATGAATAATCTATGTTAAGCATTTTCTTACCCTTTATTTTTTCATTATGATCAGAAGAGGAATATGATTAACAGCAGTTTAAACTTTAGCAGTACAATTTCAGTATTAAATATAAAACTACACTGCAAGTTGATGTGTTTTAAAAATGGTTATGTATACTCTAACCTTAAATTTATGTATCAAATACAAGTAACTCAATTGTTTCTTGCCTTGACAGTTAACATATCTAACAGGTTTCAACAAGCCAGACATCCATCTTTTCCATTAAAAAAAAATAAGCAAGCACACCAACTCTTAGTCATAGCAAGGGAGTGTAAAGATTCAACACTTTCCTGAGTGTTGTGCAAAGAATAACAGGTTCAAGAAAGTCAGTTAGATAAATGTAATGATAAACCTAAAGCTAAGCTGGAGGACCTTTTGATTAACTTCATATTTCATATATTACTTGCATCAATTGAGAGCAACATGAGTTACAGAACTTCCATGAAAACAAGCCACTTACAAGCAGGTGTTTAAGCTTGATCAGTTTATTAAAAGGATTATATGACACGGTTGCCTGCAATAGCAGGGGACTGGATCTGATGACCCAGGAAGTTCTTTCCAGTCCCATGTTTCTAAGCCATGCACCAAGTGTATCCAGCCCACACTTTCACATTTGGAAAAAGCCAAAGCCACACACACACGCTCACAGGAAAAAAAAAAAACTAAAAAAATAAAAAAAGACCTCGATGACACCATTTCATTTTCTAGATATTCACTATGCAGAAGGGAACAGAGCTAAAGTCCTGTACAGAGGATACATTTACTCGAGGTTGATGTGGTACTGAAGTCAGTTAATAATTAGATACCTCCAGGCAGATTCAGTTACAGGGCATACCAACACTGCACACTGCCAGACAATTTCTAATCAAGCCAAGAACCTCTTGCAGGATGAGGTCTCTTTGCTAGCAAGCACAGGGCACACTGAATAAGCTAAAAGCAGCTGTTCTTAAATGAACTACCCTACCAACCGTGAGTGAATGACAGATAGATGGTAAGAAGCATTTACCTACTAGACAAGATCTCTGCACACTCAGGCAGAAGTAATTAGTTCAGAGCTGCAACCATTGCTCCTACCTTGCCTGTCTCTAGAGTATGTTCTCTTTAAAAAGCTGGTCTACAGAATCAGTGCAGCCATTCCCAAGCACTGCTAAAGTAGCAGTTTGCAGCTGCTATGCAAGACTCTACTTTCAATTGGTAGTCAGACATTCCCATCATTGTGGCCAGTTTGCTAGGACAGCAGTCACAGCCACCACAATAAGCCTTTGCAACAAAAGGATATCTAAACAATTGCCTACATTCAGCCCATCTAACTTTTAGGCACTTGGTTAAGGTGTCTGGGTCCCTAGTCACCCAGAGCTCCCCCCACCCCCCCAGAAAAAAAATAAAAATATCACTGAAGGCAGAGAGTTTCAATTGCCTTCTAGAGGTGTCTCTTGACCCCCCACTGAGCAAAGCTGTATTTCAAGCAACCAAGTTCTTAACACAGGCACCTCAGTTAGACAGGATGAATGGAGACTTGCATCTCTTCCAAGAGATAGTATCAATACTCTCCAAAACCAAAGGCAATTAAGCAATTACGGTTTGCAACCCCCAGTTACATTTGGAAACAAACTTACAGTCAAGTAATTATGCAGTAGTCCCTCCCTCCCAAGCATAAAAGCCTTCCACACGGAGGCTCTGCTGTTAAGAAGAAAAAAGAAAACAAAAATAGAAAAAAAGAAGAGAAAAAGCATTCTTCTTTCAGACAAAGAAGAGTGCACACGGCTGCTTTGCCACTCATTCATGGGGAAGCTGAAGGATCAGAGAACACTTATTCAGAGAACTGGAATGACTAAGCACTGCTAGTGCATGCAAAGCAGAAGTAACAAGATCGTTTTTAAATTAACCCTAGTCCTCTTCTCCACCCCACAAAATTCATGCAAGTGTTTGAGAAGATAAGTCAAGACATAATAGCCCCAGTTTCCAAAAAGGCTTAGTTTGGTATTTTTAATACATATTGTAAAATGTCCTTTTGTTTTCTTTCTGTGGGTAGATAAATGCATTTTTGGCATGTTTGAGAATCATAGATATCTATGAAGTCCATGCTGTTTAAATTCTCCAACTAGTTTCTATAACCTGTCAAAAAAACATAAGCAACCTATACATGTTTTCCCAGTATTGACATGCATGCTCAGAGCTCTTCACTGTAGTGAAATGAGGTGTTACTTCTGTGCTGATAGTTGACGAGTCAGCATTACACGACTTTGAGACCAACTAAATTAACATTGTCGTAATATGAAAGGCAAGCACAAGTTCATTTATTTATAGCAAAGGTCTTGGGTTACAGGAGGTCAGTTCTTGCCATCTTGAAAAGATAGGGGATAACTTATTGCATACATGTGCATTATAATTTAGCAGCAAGTCATTCATAGAAACACTTCCCTCCTACTGCTTTTTTTGGTTTATTATCTCAATTATATATATATATTTTAACTTTACAAAGCATTTAACACCACCTTTAAGTTAATGGTCTTTTATTGGAAAAAAAAGACTAGCATTTACAACTTGGAATGGACATAAATTGTAATATCTTGAACAGCGATGTTGATAGTTGTGCTGAAGTCCACAGGCTACTCCGCCAGCTCCAAGTCATGGTACAGAAGGTTTTAAAAATATGAGAGTCCAAAGATGCTCCCTTGGTGAAGGTTTCTTTTAAAAATTTTGTGAACGGTAACAGCCTGACACCCGTTTCACTATAGTGCAATGCAGACAATGTTAAACCAGTATTTTAACACAGACATGCCATCCATAGTTAAGATCATCTGATTTTTGGAGCACACTGCTACGTACAGGAGAACCATTCAACCTTTAGGGCATTTTCTTTTAAGTTTTGCATCCTTCAACCATTTTGCTGCATACCATCCTGAGGTATAAACCAATTTTAAAGTAAACCAGCTATGACAATTTATACTACAAATTGAACTAGAATCCACCGTTGAACAAAAGAGTGGATCCTTTAGGTTGTTTTTTTCCTTTTAATACACATGTCTGACTGTGCTCAATTGTCAAGCTGCATGCATGAAAAACTGGCCAGCCCAAACAGTGTAATAGTCATTAGCAAATGGAACTTTCGAGTTCACTAAGTGCTTCCTTTTTTTTATTTTCAAGGTAGTACAATTATTTATATTGTAAAACTGATGTTTAACTTTATCTTTTGGGGACAGGACCACCAACCATTACATGCAGTTTGTGGACAGAAGGTAATTTGACATTCAGTTTTGCTATACAGAAACAGAATGAATAAATGAACATTTTTTTTTGCAAGAGGTAAGTAAAAGATTCAATTTGATTCTTCTAGAGGAAAAAAGGTGTAAAGGAGGTCTCTTCACTTTGCAGTCATCATCTGTACGAATTCTGAAAAGATAAAAAAGTCACTGTGATTTACTGTCTTCAGATTCTTCAACTCAAAAATGTCTTAAAGGCAGCTGGCATTAAAAAGCACCTTTCACTGCATCTCAGGTTTTGTCCGCAGAAGTGGACAAGCAAATAAACTGGTGTTTCAAGTATTAAAAATTAATGCCCTACGTAACAGGCATAGTAGTCTGAGTAGTGGTTTTGAGTCAAGACAAGCGGTTTTTTTTTACCTTCATAGTTGACTTGCCCATCCCCATCAATGTCTGCTTCTCTGATCATTTCGTCTACTTCTTCATCTGTTAGCTTTTCTCCTAAGTTTGTCATAACATGGCGTAGCTCTGCTGCACTGATATAGCCATTGCCATCCTATGAGAAAAGAGTTGCACAAGACCATGAACAATCCTGACATTGATTAATTTGGAAACTACATCTAGGTTTCCAGTGCTTCCGAATTAGCCTCATGGCACTTGGGACAGATGTACAGACCTGGCACACTGTACATTCTGCAGTATTTACTATAGTCTCACTGCCCTATGAAGCATGCATGACACCATATCCTTCTATACAATTACTGTGCTGCAATAACAACTGCATGCCTAACTTGTAGTTGTGATAAAAATGTTTTTAATGTTTTTAAAGAGCTTTCAAAAATAAACATAGAAACAAAAAGAAAAAAAGGTCTTGTTTAGTCTCTGCTGCCTAAGCAAGGCCAAAGAGACCCATTTCCCCACCAAGAATAAAGTCAGTTTCTTTTCTGTGTTAACATTACCTCTATAATCAAACTGCAGGTGGCTATGTCAGGCTTCTTGGATTAGGTAATATAGAACAAAAATCAAAGAAAATATTTCAACTCTACTCATAAGGAGTTGCACAAAGTTTTGCGGGGTAAAGAAAAGAAAAAGAAAAAAAAAGAAAAAAAAAAAGACGCTTGCAAGCTAGTGCCCCCTTTGGTAATACCCAAACCTAAAGCTCATCCTCAGCCACTTCAGAAATTCCACATACTGGAAGAATACACTATCTTAGCAGGACATGGCCATCACCTGTAGAAAACCTACCTCAGTGACTTCAAACACTAATCTAGTCTGCAGGAAGAACCCCACAGGGTGGATGAAGTACTAACCAAACAACTTTTAGCACATTTTCAGCAAAGTACTAGAGATTGACACCTTTTTCTATAAAAACTGGTAGTAAGGCTTTCTTCCATACATGCATGTGGCATCAGCTTTGCAGCTGCACCAGCCACTACTCAACACAATTCTCTTCTAAGATCCATCATAGCCAAACAATCCAAAATTGAGGTATGCCCAGGTGTCCTTAAACGAGGTGGAGGAAGCTGTCCTTGTAAGTTTTCATCAAAGTAACCTCAAAGTTCACATGCTGAAAACAGAACGTGCAACACTTCATGTCCCTCTAAATACTGATGACATCATCTTGACTTCAAAAGCTTCCATAAAGTAGTATAAAACCTTGTGCATCCATGCAAATGTTTCCCCATTCCCCTAAAGTAAAAAGATACAGAAAAATCCCCCCGCCTCCACCCACATACG
Organism: Scytalopus superciliaris; assembly: GCA_013400415.1. Lineage (NCBI taxonomy): Eukaryota > Metazoa > Chordata > Aves > Passeriformes > Rhinocryptidae > Scytalopus > Scytalopus superciliaris. The sequence goes on along the minus strand of VXBX01006519.1, from coordinate 695,461 downwards.
TCAAAAAAACAACACCCTCCCAAGCATTAAGTTCTGCTAATCTCTGCTCCTAAGAAAAAGCCAGAAAGTTTTCCTCATAGATGAGCCTTTAGCTTAGACCTGTTGTGTAAAGCAGGTAGAACCAGCCTGCAATAGCCCTGACTGTTTTCAGAACAGGCCCTGCTCTGTTTCCAATTCCTCTGCTTCTCCTAGAGGACTTTTCCTCCTTCTAGACAAGGAGAGAGAACACATTGAGGAAATACAGACACCATTACTGCTTCTAAAGAACACTTGTATTTTTCTCAATACCTTGTCAAAGACTCGGAATGCCTCACGGATTTCTTCCTCGCTGTCTGTGTCCTTCATTTTTCTGGCCATCATGGTTAAAAATTCAGGGAAGTCGATAGTGCCATTGCCTTAATAAAAAGAAACTTCCAAAAATTAAACTTCCATGCTTTTCTTTATTTAAAGAAAAAAAAGAATCTGGCATTTTACTTAATCAGGGACAAGATTAACAGATTCTCTGTTAACTATTCTTACAGAAGAGCTGGTTCTTCTCTCTAGATTGCTACCAGTGCCTTTTTTGGTATTGCAGTGTGCAGTAGCCACTCTTTCAGCACAATGAAATTAACTGTTGCCTTCTCTCCAGGTCAAATCATACCATTTGCCACTCAAGCTGCAAGTAAAATGTCAGTCTGATGATGCTCCAGTCTTAAAGACTTATCTTTATTTCAAATCACTCTCACAAAAAAACCAAACCAAAACAAAAACAACCAAAAACCCCAAAAAAAACAAACAAAAAAAAGCCCAAGCAACCACCTTTAGTTTCTTTAGAATCTCTCAACTGCTGTGGGAATACTCTAAAAGGAAATGTATTATAAAGCTAGCACTACAAATCCAGGTTATCTAAAACTTGGGAGAATTACACCCCATTAAACTGCTCATAGATACTTGTTTCTTTCCAAAAATCAACTGCCTTATCAACCAAGACGTACACCACAAAAGCAATGCACCATTTTAAGGGGCAAAAAGGATCTGCAAAGTCCAGTGACAAGAGAAAAACTGCCATTATTTTTTATTACCAATAAGGCTAGCTGTAGGTGTTCATACAGATATTTCACTGCAAAACTGAAAATCCCTGGTTAACATCTAGGCCTCATCCCTAAGATTGTTACTTTCAGTGAAAAGCTTAAAAATGTAAATTTCAAGCTGCTCAAAGCTTGGAGAAAAGCGATATGGAAGAAACTAGATTTGCTTAGTCAGGACTCAGCTCTATATGCCAAAAAAGCACATTAAATAGTTCACAAAACTGCTTTAAATAGTTCACTGTGCAGCTAAGATCTTCCCATTGCTTGAAGGAACCATACAAACTCATTGTGTAAATATAGCAAACCAGATAAATAAATACAGTTTAAGAAAACCCTCGCATCCTAGAGATTCCAGCCCAAGACATACACAGCTGTTTATCATCATGGCCAGCTTTATGTACCACTTAAATATGAATACATCTCATACTCAGTTTTGAAAAATCCTCAATGAGCATGCAGAATAACAGCAAAGCATTCTGCCATACACCAAATTTAAACAGGTGGGCAGGCATAATCAAAGTCCTCAGTGCCCTTTTGTTTTAAAAATCTACCAGAACAGCCTTGTGCTCTGCAGCCTAGAGAAACCACTATACACAAAACTATGTACCACTGCAAACCCTGAAGTTTTTCAGTATCTGCAAAGACTAAGCAATTAAGGTCAATCCACACTTCTAAGCCAGTAGTCTAATTAATGTATCCTGATACTCTGGTAATTTATACTCTTGCCAATACACTTACATTTTACAAAGATGTTAGAGAAAAATCACTATCACAACCAACACAAGACCAAAAGCCTGACATCACTGACCAAGAGAAAGTATTTTTCTTTTTTATAACTATTAGCCTATGTGGAGTTTCAGAAACAAAACACGCAGTTACCCTTTCTGGTGTGCATTTAAAATAATTCTGCTAGTCTTGATATGGGAAGGGTTCTTCCGCCCCTATTCCCCCCATGTATTACTGGTCTGATACATTACACAGACTATATAGTCTCCCTCTTGTACTAAATATCCAAGAATTGAAAACATTATTCCACTCCTACCACATTTTTTGTCTTAAACAAAACCACAAGTATTAGCAAAGCTATCAAGACCAATATGGGCTGACAAAACACGCACAGAAAAGCTGGATGGAGAGACAGGTTAACATCAGGTCAGGGCAAGCCAGATAGCAACAGGAAGCCTGTGAGCCATTAAATATTAAAGACACATAGCATAGCTTGGTCTCCGCCCATTCTCCCTTTATAGAGTCTCACTAATACTGCTAGCATCTTTGACTACCTTCTGAGTTTAGATTTTATCAAGCATTTTGAAACTGATATAAGAGATCAGTGTCACAGTCTTCCCTATGCAGCCTAAGCGCAGGTGTGGAGGTCGTACGTATTTAAGATGATCACAGCACCTTTCCAACACTTACCATCAGCATCTACCTCGTTGATCATATCCTGCAATTCTGCTTCTGTTGGATTTTGACCCAGTGACCTCATGACAGTTCCCAGTTCTTTTGTTGTGATAGTACCATCACCATCTTTGTCAAATAGGGAAAAGGCTTCCTTGAATTCTAGAGGCAGAAACATTCCCAGTGTTTAGTAACATTGTGAGCACAAGAAAAATTGCATACTAAAAATGCACTCCACTGCAAATGTCTGGTAAAATTCCAAGAAACATTTTTCTCATTTTATCTAACTGTCCATGTATTGAGAGAATGAACACACTCAAGTACCAATAAAAAAATTACTGACAATACCAACACAATTTGCACAGCATACTCAAACTTATTTCATGTGGCTATTATCTGCATTACAACTCTAATGCATTTCCATGCATCTGCATCTTGCCTGAGGCATAGTTACTTCATAAACAGCAGCTGTTTGGAGTAAGTGAAAGGACCCACTGGGTTCCCTTTACCATTAACAGACTTACAGCAACAAAACTGTTATCATTTACCACCTATTTTTAATTCCTATTTTAACAAATAGGAATTAGTGTCAGCCACAAGTGGGTTACTGGTCTTCAAAAGGTCAAATAATGCTCCTCCTAACCAGTCTGAATTAAGAGGCAGTCTATTAGAAGTTTTATTTAAAAGACACTGGCTTATAATAATGTACAATAAACCCATCTGAGGTTTATTTGTTGCCATTTCACTTCTAATTCATCTTCACTTTATTAAAGAGCACCTAGGTCTGCTTTGACTCTAAGTAGTGCCTTTGAATCTAGCAATTACTTTTGTTTGCAAGAAATCTAGAAGTACTTGGCTCAAGTTTGAAAGCCTAAAAAAAAAAAAATCATATCTGTTGTCCAAGGAACAAGCAGTCTAAATTAAGAGGCAATGAACCAGTAATCTTCCAGAACATTGTTTGGTTTTTTTTTTTAGTTTGGTTTCAAGTGAGTGCTTTCCAGAACAGCACCCAGATTTAAAATTGTCAAAGATGTTTTTTTTCCCCATTATGTTTGAGATAATGTATTTTCTTTTAGTCACAAGAATCAGCACCAAAAAAAAAAATTCTCATCAAAACACTTACCAGCAATCTGTTCTTCAGTCAGTTGATCAGCCTACATGAAGAACAGAACATTTTAGAATACTGCTCACCTCTAGGTATGGCAAGCCATGAGGCACTTTCTTTCAGTAGTCATTTATCATTACTTTCACAAGCCACTCTCAAACTCTGGAATTCTGCCTCTGCAAGGAGACTCCACTCTCCTAGACCATGCAGCTGGTTCCAAACACATACAAGCTAACTTGTTTTGGAACTGCACAGGAAGAAGCAGACCCGCCATCCTGCAACTTGGTGAATCCAATTTGGTCCAGTGAAGGACTCAGGGCAGGCTCCTTGCAATTGGTCACAGAGGCATGAAATCCTTAATGACATGGGTTTGGGGTTTCGCATCACATGTCAGCGCCGGCGGTGCAGTGCCCCGGCACTGCGTGGGGGCATCGCACACGCGTGGGCTGCCGTGCCACCCCACTGCTCCAGCCCTGCCCACCCTCCCCACCCCTCCTGAGCTCCACAGAAAGGGCTCTGCCACGATATAAGAAGGAATGACAACTCGGTATTATGGAGATTTTTGCCATCTCTCACCTGCCAAGGAAAATTAAGTTTTCACACATCGTATTTTTCCACTCAGCCAACCTGAAAGTGCCTCATCCTGATATGCCAGTTGTTTTATACGTAATTTTAAGGGGCAAGATTTAAAATACCTGCTTATGACCTTCTGTACATCAAGAGGCCAGTGCAGCATCCAAAAGTATCCAGCTCAGTGGGCAACTAAACGGGCTTTCCAGAGCTGAACTGTGCTAGCCACATCCTTCCAGAAGCCTCTCCCTTATCTACCAATAGAGCATCACAAAAACCTCCACTCAAAGGAACTTACTAGTTCTCTGTGGAAAAACATGCCTTTTCCTAATGATTAAAACAAAAAAAAATTAATTTTACGTGCCTAATCACAAATACTGGAGAATTCACTAACTGGAGAGGCACCAATTCCTTTTAAACTCATTTTACTTGACCTCTTTTACTTACAGAACAGAGAATTTTGTAAGTCAGAAAGTAGGCATCTTGTAACCTTTTTGTCTTAACATATTGCCATTTGACTATAAAAGCACTTAACTGCAGTAGAGAGCAACAAATACAACAGAGAATTAATCAGGTATACAATCTGTTTGTTAAGATCCTGCATAGGGTAACAGGGCAGGGTTGAAAATCTGCTGTTACAGAAAATACACAGATTTCACCTGTAATTAAGCGTTGGGGGGGTGTTGTTTGCTTTTATGTCTGTATGTAATGATTAAACAACTTCCCATATGCACAGTGCGTTCGGGGAGGGAGGAAAGGGTAGAAATGCTAACAGCTAAAGACAGAGTTCAAATTTAATAAATCTTCTTTAGTAACAGCAGAAGGCTTGTGTTCAAAATCCCACTCGACTTCCTGCACTCTCTGCGGTTTTCCAGAAAATGCGAGGTTTTACTTAAAGATTATCTAAGGAATTTACGTAACAGACTCAGTGCCCTGCAGAACAGGAAACAGAGCCACACCTCGGCAAAAAAACCTCCAGCCCACAGCACCCGCTCACTGCCCCATGAGTCGCTTCGAAATGCTTCGAAAAACCGTATTTCGAATTTAAAAACCAACCAAGCACAAAACCGAACAAACCCCCCCAAAACCTTCGCACGCCCGGCGATGACCGATGCCCGCAACCCGACCCTACACGGCCAAGGGTTCACCTTCCCGAGCAACAGGCACGGCCGCTGCCCGCTCGCCCGGGCTGCAGGACAAAGATACCCAGGGCTGGAGCCATCACCCCACCCAGCCAAGTCATCAGATCCTGTCCTGGTGATGTCAGCCTTCTCCTACGGGAAGGGGAGATGGAGACCGAGCCGAGGAACACCCAGATTGCCAAAAAGCGATTAGAGGTCAGCCTGCCAACTGTCTCGGCGCTCTCGGAGAAAGCGAGGAGCCGCCGGGAAAGCCCCAGCCCTTCGCCCGGCTCCGTCCCGCGGGGAGCGCCCGGCGGGGGATGCCGTGCGCCCCGGAGGGGATGGGGTTGGGGGGGGATGC
>VXBX01006519.1:656789-681254 GCA_013400415.1 Scytalopus superciliaris | reverse complement strand
CTTAGGATAAGAGACTGCAAGATCAAAACCCACCTGAGTTAATGGATGTCAAATACTGACATTCAAGACACATCCACTATTCTAATCTGCCATACTACAGTGCTGGCCTGAGATGGGAAGTGTTGGACATGCATCCCAAATTACAGATGCTGGAAGCCAGCATCTTTGCCAGGTAATACTCTTCCTCATTGGTCTTATGTACAGGAAGAAAACTATGGAATCATTACACTTCTTTGGACAACTACTTTATGTTGTTTGTGAGTGCATCAGTACTAAACCCATCTCATAAAGAAATAACTGCCTAATCATCATTTTGGGGGAGGAAAAAAAATCCTACATTTTTCAACAACCTTGAAGAGAAGAAGCATTTCTAGTATCAGTTCCCAGAAACTGTAAAAATAATTTCCAATCTCTGTAGTCTATTGTCAGAGTGTCAATGGACTGCCTTTCCCCTGGGAACCTTCCATGGCAGTGCCTAAGAAGTCCTCTTCTGAGGGATTGTCTCTTTTAAAGTCTTTTATTGAAGAGGATATTTTAAACAACAGAACATCTGATACCTCCAGAATACACGTTCTGATATCCCCCTTAAGGTTTCTCTTTGTCCCAGTTCTTTGTCTAGAACTTTAGGTTTTTAGTTTTGGGGGCACAGTTCAGCCTCTTAAAGTGTCTTACCCTCAGAGTAGGCACGTGTCTCCATCCTAAAGCACCTCCCATCATTGTTGAAATCCCAGAAATGGTACCAAGAAAACCCATCTTTCTTTGTAAACCAGGAAAGTGGAGCTGTCCCATGGGGCCTGAAATTCTTCCCCTCGTTCTTGTGAGGGTACAGTTCACATCAGCTACCTAATTAAACCTCTGTTCTGCCTGCCTTATTCTGAGGTTATCAGCTTCTGCGGAGTAAGAATATGCCTAAAATCTGGTGTGTCCCAGGCATGTAGCACTTTGTGCACACCTTTCCTGGCAAGCAGCATTCACCTTCCCCACAGTATGGCTATTTGTTGTTATTTTTGTGGTAGCAGAAGTATGCTAGATGCTAATTGAAGTACTTATATTTAGTAAGTGCACTGTTATGTGCTGGCTGTGAAGCTGTCATCAGTGCTGTTATTAAAGAGCACAAGCCTAACACAAAGGTGCGCTGAATGGAGAATGGGTTCTTTATGCTGTATAGAAGGGAAGTACATTTAATGAGTTTATTTTGGTTAGCCTTCAGTTTAGTTTCGGGTCTGCCAATACTGACATCATTTTTCCAAGCAGGGAGCACCATCTAAGACTTCTCTGCATCACTGTCCTCGGGGTGGGCCAGTGTGTGGGCTGATGCAGTGCTCAGCACTCCAGATCATTTCACTTTGGCAACCATTCTGCTTCTGCTGCCTCTATCTCCATATTCTATTTTAGGGGCTTACAGAGCACCAATCTCCTCAACCAAAATATAACTGAAACAAGATATTCAGCATCAAATAAGCAAAAAGCAAAAGACTCAGAATAGACTATTTTGTTATTATTATTATTATGGGGTTAAATCACTTAAACATAGATTGTCTTCCTACTCCTCCTCCCACTTCTTTCTTTAGTTTGTCTCATCTTGTTCTTTCCTCAGGGACATACTGCTGGCCCACAAGCTTGTGCAAAAAAAATAAATAATAAATTAACTCTGTTCCATGATGGGTCCTTGGGTGCCAAGTAGTCATCTAGCTTAAGTCTTGGAAAGACAATGTTATAATTCCGGCTGTCCCGCTATCCCCGCAGGAGCATCCCTGGGGAGCGCCGGCATGGAGGGCCAGCGGAGCCGCCTTCCCGGGGAAGAGTCCGTGGCTGGGCCGGGGGTGGGGCAAGGATGGACAGGAGCCCCTGTNGGGGCAAGGATGGACAGGAGGCCCTGTGGGGGTGCCGGATCCTTCCCCTGCCCCGGCGGATCCGAGTGCTCTGCCTGCCGGGAGCGCTCCCCGCTCGCTCCGCACTGCGGGGCTCTCGGCCGTGCCCTTGCCCGGCCCCGCAGCTCCCCCGGAGGCGCCTCAGGGCTCGCTCTGGCTCGGCCGGCTCTCCATCAGGCCCTCAGCGTTACACGGGCACGGCCCAGCCCGCCGGGCCCTGTCCCGCGGGCCNGCCGCCTCCCGCCGCCTCCCGCCGCTGCGACCAGCGGGGCTGCTTGCGGGGCCCTTCCGCTGCCCGTGTGCGGAGCGGCTCCGACTCCGGGGAGGATGTGCACGGAGCGATGGCTGAGCGCTGACATGCCTTGCTGACGCGCCGCGAAATCTTTCCAACCCAAAGAGACGATTCCGCAGAGTCAGCCCGGCACCGCCAGGTTGGCCCGCACCCCTGTGGGGCTCGTGGCCCCCGGGGCCGGTTCCCTGCGGAGCTGCAGAGACCGTCACCCCTTGTACGGGTCTCTTTGGGTGCCTCCAATTGAAATAAACACAGATAAGCCACAGGCGAACAAACAGCAAAGCCGTCTCGGCACCCGCAAGAAGCTTACGGGACTGCTTTAAAAACAATGGGGTTTTCAAACCGGCGAGAACTTCCTGCCACATGTGTGCGGTTTGAAGCAGTAGCCATCTAAAGGTGGAAGTGGGTTACGGACACTCACTATCCAAACGCTCCAGTGTTTCTGCTGCTGGGGAGTTTTCACGGCTCTTTTTCAAAATCCCATTCTTGAAGAGTGAGTCAGCAAGAAGCCTGTGAATGTGCCAGGGAGCAGTGTTTTAAATAAGGTTTCATTGCTAAGCAATTATTAAAGTGCATGTGTACATATTAAAAAAAAATTGCAAGTTTGCATATGAACATAACAGTCCAACTTCTTGACTGTAGGGAAAGTTTTCTTCCTAACTACAGTTTTCAGGATAACATTCCTGATGTGCTAGTGGAGGGATTTTGAGTTAAATTCCTTGGTAATTAGTTTTCTCTATTCCATTTGCTTACTAGGAAGTAGAACTGTTCATTTTAAAATTTTTGTGACTGCCTTACTGAGTTAAAACTGCTTTCCTACTGGCATGAACACTTCTTACTGTCTTTTTTCCAAAGAACTCTTTCAAAATATTAAAAGCAATCTAGCCACTTTTCTTTGTAATCCTAGCCAAGTGGAACAAGTGCAATGAAACCTTTATGGGAAAATTATATGCCTGTGTAATTATAACGTTTATGAGTGCAAGTTTGCTGAAGTGAAACATAAAAGTGAGATTGCAAGCTCATTCCATTTTTTACCTGGTCATTTAAACTATGATAACGTTTTTGAAAAAATTCACATTTGAAAGCCTTAGGTCTAAAACAGCTTGGGGTTTTAACAAATGGAAAGGAAATTTGTATAAAGCACTGGTAAAGGCATCATCTTGTTCTGGAGTATTCCCCAGAATTCTCCAGACTATTCTCTAAAACAACCTTACACGACTCATAAAAAAAATTTGTTGTATTAATTTACTGTAATGATTGTACAAATGATAGAACTACATTAATATAAGAGAACCTGAAAAAAGCTTTTAGAAATTATATCATCATTTAATGGGAAATAAATATACCAGTTTCAGGGTTAATAGGAAAATCATTGCTGCCCCAAATAGTCTCCTGTAAGGCAGACTTAAAAAGATGACCTCAAGACTTTTGGTGTGGTCAGGACAGCAATTATATTCTAAGAGTTAGCTTACTTTGACCAAAAATTCTAGAATGAATCGATGGAAATAAATACAAATTACATATTTATTAGAAAGAGTTACATCGATTACGTTATGGTACTTCCCAATCAATCAGCTCTGAGTGATGATGCTACATTTTGTGTTTTATATAGGTGCTCTGTGTAGGCTGTGTCCAGAGCCATCAGGGAGTATTTCAAAAGCAGTAGTAAGCAGAGTTCGTTACAGTTCTAAATATATCACATTCAAAACATTCTGACTGAAAACATGTCCCATCCTTTTAAAGCAACCATTTTAAAAGCAGTGTATTTACAGCGATGTCATTACACCAACATCTGGTAAATGTATGCAGGTCTGCCATCTTATGGAGCCTGAACGGTACTGCCAAATAACAGAATGTGGAACTATATGTTCATATTAGGTGAACAGTTTGAATTTTCCCCTTACAGGTAATGTGTGCTTTCTTCTAAAATTGCACCATTTGGATGCATTTCTTCTCCTGATTTGTATATTTGTTGCATTTCTGGGTGGGTGCAAGTGTACACACATAAACACACAGCCAAATAAAGGCATTGCATTGCAAGTTCAAGCATATAAAAGCTGGCAAAAGCTGAAGTTGGTTGTTTACATGGCAGCATGAACAACATCATCATGCAATTTTTTTGGGGAACACTGATTTGTCTGATTCAGTATTCAGGTTAGATGGTGCTATTTAGTGAATAGCTGTTCAGAGTTTTACTTTAACCTCTTTGTTTGGAGTGTGACTGTGCTGTATTTGCTGCAAGCTAGTCAAGCCCTATTCTACAGACAAAATTATTAATTCCTCTATGGGCTTTTCTGTAGCTGCTATTATTAGAGTTATGATTATGACCAATTTTGAACTAAGTTTGTACAGGCCAAGGCAGACAATTACCATGGAAATTTTCAGCCCAAGTGATTAAAGTTTGGCAAAGCTATTAAAGTTACTAAAATGATGCTCTTTTGTTTGTTTGTTTTTATTTTCTATTTTTATAAAAGCTGATGTCAGATAAACTTGATATGTGAGTTTTGGGTCAGCCAAGAACAAATGCACAAGAACACAAGAATGTTATAATTAGTACATCAAGTATTATTATACATTATTTTCTGTTTAACTGGTGCAAATTTATTTTTAGGTGAAAAGGATTCCTCAGGAAGACCTTATTACTTTGCTTTTGGAAAGTTTGAGGTCTCGAGTTAGGAAAGTAGTTAATCTAAGTGGTTGTGATATGGTCAGATATTGTAGTGGAACACTTAAGCAAATTGTCCAGCATTCAGTGAAGTTTTGCAGAGTTTTACCAGCTGCTGGAAAATCTAGGAGTGCCTGGAATCTAAACACCTAGGAGGATTGTGTGATTTTACCGAGTTGAACCTGTACTAGAAAATACGTCATACTTTCTCCATTTAGTGTCATTTGCAAATAGTCACATCTACCCGGATACTCCTGCTGGGAAAAGAAGTTGAACACAAACTGCCACTTAGATTACTGTCAACTGAATTTGATGTGGAGTACTACTTATCACCACAATAAAAATCTTAGCCTAATTGGGTTTCACTCCTTGAATCACTTCAGTATTGCCATATACCAGTTTTCATTTGTGTTTCATCTAAAGATTGTCCAGTTTCAGACAGATGTTTAGTAACGTTGGCATTTTGTTTCAGAAAGTCATCTTGTGACTCAAAGGTCATGCCACATGTTACTGTATCTTAAACAGTACAAAATAAAACATCTTTTTTTCAGTCAACAAGAAGTTAACCTGTGTTTGGTCATTTGGTCAAAAATACATGTCAAATGACAGCAGCAAATGTTTCCAGGTCCAGAATTTACATTACATTCAAAGTGGACAGTTTTGAAGGTGTGTACAGGCACATATTCAAACTCATTGCCATATACGTGTCTCACTGTAGACATGCTGCCAGATGGAGACAGCAGAGGAGCATTTCATACTGCATAATTCTGGAGCTCTAGGCATGGTTGGGCAGGTGCATCCTCAGTGCAGTAGCCAGTAAGTGTGGTGTTTATCAAGTTCATTGATGTCTTGTGTATTACAATGCAAGCAATCTCCTGCTACTATAAATAGTAGACTTTAGGAATGACAGTAAATTGGCATAAGAGTATGATTTTTATATGAGTGGCACTTATCTGACAAATTCCTAACTAACAATTGAAATATTAACTCCTTTGCAACTGCATTATATATAATATAATATTAAATATTATATATATGTAATATTAAATAGTTTTAAGCCATTTTTCATTGAATTTGCCTCTAAGTCAGGGAACATTGGTTTTAAGGTTTGTCTTTGACTGTTTTCAATGGCTACCTGATATATACTAGTTAACTGATATAGATTACAAGGTAAAGCACAGCTGGCTTCTCTTGGTATGGTTTTGGAGATTAGTAATGGGGACCACAGCAATACATTAGAATATTGCCAGTCTTGTGGAAGTTTGTAAAGCTGTCGGTAGCCAGGTTGTAGTCATTCTGGGACTTGGTCTCAGCTGCTTAAAATCAAGAACACTAATATTTAATTCTAGGAAATGCTGGGCAATAGCATTCATACTTTAGTGAACCATTTTCTCATCGTGTGCTTGTTACTTTGGGTGGGAGGATGACTGATTCTAGCTGTTTAGCTAACATGGCACAGGCAAAGGTGGGGCCATGGCTAAAGTCGTGGGGTGGGCGATGAAAGATTTATTGTCTTCTACCCCAAGTAAATGCAAGCTGTGGTTTATCTTGCTCTTGTATCAGGATCATATAACACCCACCCACAGAAGAGTGTGTTCATATATACTGTGCTGGGAACCAGCAACTGTTAAAGGGCCAGTTGCTTTATAGAAAGCCCTACAGTCAATAGTCATGTGTCATATCCTGTCTGGTTTCTTAAAAGGCCAAACCAGGCTGTTCCATAGTGAGTTTTTTCTCTAGTACACTGTTGCTCTAATTGTTTGAGGGTTTTATGGCCGGAGGTTATGACTCTGAGCCTTCTTCCATTGTGGTGGTTGTTTGATCAGTCACAGCAGGTGATTAATTTCCTCGGTGTAAAATTTAACTTGTTTCTTATCCATCCTATCATCCATGACAACAAAACAGACTGATGCAGGGCAGGGGCTCCCAGGGTTAATCCATTGGACTGAGGCAAGCCTGTGGTGCAACTGGTAGCATCAAACTTCCGTTCCCAGACTGCTCCAAATAGATGTGCAGGAAAATACATGCTTCCACCCCTGCCCTCTTACGCTGCTTCTGTATCTGTGTCCACACATTCCGAAACCCCAAATTTTAACTTGCTTCCCCCATCTTCACAAAAAGAAGCCAGCTTCATTCCCTTGTCTGCCAACATGCCATTCATGTCACATTTCCTAACTTGTATTGCTCCTGGAGTCTTGGAAAAGGTGGCTCTGGATAGGCTTTGACAGTGATGGTGGAGAGGCAAGAGCTGCTGATGTGCACAGCAGCAAGTCATTGCCCATCAGCTGGCAGGTGTTAGTTGCTGATCACACACAACTCCAGAGGTAGAGGAGTTTCCAGGTTGCAGAGAAACTGCTCTATGCCAGAGCATACTGGAGATGTAGGGAGACTTTGCAGTGTGAATTGTTCGTGACTTCTTGGAACTACTTCTGTGGTGACAATTGCTCCACAGCTCATGTATATTCCACTTGTGTCCTTCTTTGTAATTTAAAGAGTGTTAAAAAGGCAAAAATAATGTTGCTGATTAACAGGGTTATTGATCTTGTTTGAATCAGAGACCACTTTAGTGCTAAAACTTTCACTGTGTTTACTTGCTTAAATTGCTCAAAAGCTGGCTCCAAATACAAGTGAAAGCAGAATGTGGACCAAGTTTTTGTGAAAAGCTGCATTAAAAAAAAAAATCTGGCTGCAGAGATTAAAACATAGTTGAGAAAAAAATTCATAAAGTGATGTCCTTATTTAGATGCCTTACCCTTAAAATGGTTATTACTGATAAAGCAAAATGGCAAAAAAGTAACTGAGATTGGCATCTACTCTGCTTTCTTCAGCTCCCAAACAGCAGGGAGATCACAGGAAGCTCAGAGGTTGCTATGTAGAAAATACTATTTTGCATCAAACTGGAGATAAGACTGGGTCATATCTTTCTACAGGTATGGCAAGATCAGGTCCTTGAATGATGTACTTGCTACTGGTAAGAGGAAACAGCCTGTCCCCATGAAAGATTGAATTCTAAACTGTAACAGTAAGAGATTTTCTTAAGTTTGAAACATGACATGTAAAAAGGCTTCTAAAATTATTGTGAACAACTGCAGCTCCAGGTAGTTTGTTATTCATGTACATCTTTAGAATTTACTCAGTTCTTGACCTCAGTGGGTTTCTGTAGCAGTATGTTTCACCATGCAATTACTCATCGATTTGGCAAACAGTAATCAAATACATTATTTCTTCTACAAAAATGATGCAAGATTTTATGTACCATTATAAATGAGGAAACATTTCAGCTCTGATGTTTTGTCTGAGAAATCAGCACACAACAGACTGCCTTCAGCTGGCTGTATCTTTTAGCTTAAGCTATCATATTGGGATTCTGGTGTTGATCTGCAGTGTCAACATGTCTTAAGGTAGATGCTTAGTGTTTTACTCAAACAATGTTTTCTGGGTTTTCTAATAAAGCAAATGAGCTTTTCCTAGTTATTTTCAGCTCTTCTAATTATGTGCATTTTTTTTACCTTAATTCGTGTATCAGTGAGTATCATTTAGTCCAGCATTTGTTTTACTCCTGTTTCACAATAAAAGCCTGCACAGATGGCTGCAAATCAGAACCTTCAAACACAGTTGGATTTGTACATTTGTGCTGATTTCTTGCTTAAGGGAACTCAGTTAAAAATGCTGTACTGCCAAATCCATCCCTGCAGTAATTCTCTTGGCTTCAGTGGATGGCCACATGGGATTGCTTGTGATATCTGGCTAAGCTATGAGATTCCGTGCAATGCTAAAGGGATCTGTTTGACAATATGAAAAAATTAAGTCTGAAGAGCTTTGTGTTGGGCTTTGGACAATTCAACCATTTTGTTCAAAGCAGTGGCCATGAGAGCCACTTTCCATTCAGAGACTGCAAGAAACAATTACACATTACTTTGCTTTAGATAACGGGCAGTAGAAAATGTTGTACTCACAGTGAGTCACCTGCAGGTGCAGACAATAGGAGGGTCAAAAAATTCAGCTGATTTTCTGAGTATTTAGAAGTAATTTCAGAACTGAGGAAGTGATCAGAAAGCTGCTCTAATTCTGTGTGTGTGGCACCAGACAGAATGGAAGGAAGATTTTTAAAAATACAACTGCCTACAGAGTACAGGAACTACAGACAAATAAATTGCTCCTATTCACGTGAGTTTCTTTGTGCTCCATAAATCAGGGGTGTAGTGCCCATTATTCCTAAAAAAGCCCAGGAATCATATCAAATTTCAATTTCTTTTCCTAATGGAAACAACCTTAAAGATGTGGAAATCTGGGTGACTCTTTGGGCCAAAAAGAATTGGCACTTCTAAAGGATATATTACACAAGATTGCAATGTAGAAACAGGCCAACAGCCTGTTTGGCTTCATTGGTATTGCTTATATGGGACAGGCAAAACACAGAACTGCAAGCCCTGAAGCTAACTTGATTTAAGGAAGTTGTGCACCTTATCTGAGTATTTGCAGAGAATGAAAATAGTTGTGAATTTTTGATGATCCGTTAAAGGCAATGTGATTACAGTAGGGTAAAAATATTTGTGGTCTCTTGTAAGTTGGTCTGTTTTTCTATGGCAAACTGTGTTCTTTTAAAATAATCCAAACTGGTAAACACATTTATGATGCAATACAAATAATACAGCTACAAAGCTACTATCTAGCACTAATGTGTGCTCCCACACTGAGGGGTGATCGTTTTATCATAGTTTTTAGGAAACGACTGTGCTTGTAAGCAGTGTTAGCACTGTAACAGGCAACCAAGAAAGAGTTGCCTTGTAACTTTAGCTGGATCCTCTGTGTCATCCAGCTCAATCAGGCTGGAGCTGAGCCAAAGATGGAATGCTTCTCAACATCCTACTCCTAATTGTAATGCTTCCTGTTTTCTTTTGCAAGTAATACTTTATAGTGCAAATGCCTCACTGGTGGTGTCACCTATGACATTTTGGCCTTTTCATTCTGCTCCCATACTTTCCTCCAGAAACTGGCTGGGCTTCTTGCTGCTGCAGTTTCAATGCTATTTCCCTAGTTCCCCGCAGGAGAGTTTGTTGGGTCAGATATCCAAACTGGATCTGTGCGTGTGTATCGTATTCACCTGACCTAAAAGGCCTCCCATAATCCCGCCTGCTGGGGATGGTTTCAGCTGTCTCCACGCGAAGGCAAAGGCGGCCGCAGTTGGCTGGAGCCCAGCGAGGTTTGAGCTGCTCTGAGGGAGCGGTGAGGTGTGACTGCAGCATGCTGTCTGTCACTCCCGCGTCTGGGAACGTGGTGAGGAAAAGCGTCAGCTGTTTCTTCACAGAGGCAACTTCGGCTTGACGGAATTGATGATCTCTGGCTCTGCGTGAAGGTGCATGCATTGTTTCCGAGCCAGGCACAGCTTTGCAAGAGACATTTGTGCAGTGATGGGCCTCAGCTGATACCTCTGCTGGGTGCAGGGCGCTTGGTTTTCAGTCTCTGAGACACTACATTTCTTCACTGAGCTGTCTACCACTGTGCCCTTCATGGCTTGTTGGGAATGAGAAACAACAGAGCCTTGGGTTTGCCAGTCGTCTTTTTCATGGACTTCATGAAAAAAAGGCTACAATTAAAGCGGCCATGGGGGCGCTCTGCCCCCCAGAAATCGCAGAGAGATGCCTGTGTGCCCTCGCATCTGCCTTGCTTGCTCCACCCCACTTGAGGGGAAGGAAAATATATGGGTGGAAAGAGACTGATGGTCATCAGGCTTCAGAAATTCCTTCCAGCAGTAGGTCTACCTGTGGTTTTCCCTGAGAGGGTGAGAATCCTTATGTGCAGAAAACATCACTGAAAAGTTAAAATCCAAACAAAGGGAATAAATAGAGAGCAGGCTCTTTGCCAAGGAGCAAACAGATTCCCTTTTGACAAGCAATGAAACTGACGACTGTCAAGCTCTTTTCTTGACAAGGGAAAAAGATGTCAGAATCTGGTGCTGCAGAAATCTCCCACACAATCTGGCTATCAAAACACAGCTGGCAACCCCAGGGAAGGAGATCCCTGAACAATAGAAATGACCCGTAAATACTTTATTTCTCTTCACTTGAGAAGGACAAATTCTATCATCAGGAAACTCTGTTTGGCCACAGCGATTAATTTATGTTATTGTCATTTTCTAACTCGAGCTTTTCTTGCTGCTTTTCTCCCTCCCTTTCCGTTCTAGTCTCTCTGTGCACCCCTCCCCATCTTATCTATGTTCCTGACAACTCAGTAAACATACTGTCCTAATTATCTGAATGTCCTTCTCTCTGGGCTTGTCTGTGACTGCTGGTCCTAGTAATTTACCTTTTTCAAACACTTACTGAATAGCAATAAAAAGTAATTACTTCTAGCAGCCAGAGAAAAACCCTGATCTTAGCATTTTAAAATAGGATACTTTACAGACAAGGTCTTAAAGAGTTCAGGGTTCATATTTCAGCAGTGGTACTCTAGTACAGGGCCTCCATTAACGATTATGGCTGTTCAAGCACTTCTATAATGTCAACATTTGAGTTTTTTTCCTTTCTAGTATAGTGTTGCAGGTTTTTTTGCTCACAAATATGGGATACCAACTCACACATGCAAGGTACAGTGTTCTATAAATGAACTTGGATGAAGCTAGCAGAGCCTGCTTTATGCAGCTCTTCCTAAATGAAGGCTGCCTTGACAGTGTTTAGAGATTCCACAGTTCATATGAGGCTACTGTGTGCTTCTGCCAAAGGCCGTAAAATAGTTTGAGGTGGAGTGCAGCTTCCCCTTTCAGTGTGAAGGTGCCAGAAGTTTTTGATTTAAGCATATGGTGTGCTTTCTTCATTAAAACAGCAATATACTTAGCTCAAGAGAAGGACTTCTAAAACTCACTGGCACCCTTTTGATAGCAGAGGTGGTAGAATACCATTTCAGTGTTTATTTGGATTTTAGGACTTGAAACAGTCCTAAATATCAGGAATCAGTGGTTATGATTCCTGGGAAATCCAGCTGCAATGTTTTATTTCTTCCAGTACAAGGTTGTCTACCATGGTTGGCTATACCTTAGTGAAGTTGTTCTGCATATACTGATGAACACTAATAATTATTATTTCTTAGTCATTAATTAATTGTGCAAATATGGTCAGGTATGTATTTTTGTGTCATCTGCCTTCCTATTTACTTCTATATGGATTTTCTGTATTGTTTTATGTGTGTATGATTTCTAGTTTGGAATAGTAACCTAATGTAATTGCTAGGCTAAACTATACAAACCCCAACTCATCTAGTGTGGATAATAATGAAAAGAGTAGACAAGAATTGTTTATCAAAGCAAAGTGTATGCAATAATAAACTGTCATTAAAGCATTTTAGAGGGTGTCCATATTTACATGACACTTCTTCTTGTGCAAGAAATTTTTGACAAATAATACTAAATTATACCAATTCAATAGATTCTCACACTTTTTTCTGACTCTTACCCTTTTATGACACGTGATTATTTTTCACATGACCTCATGCAGCACTAGAGAAATACTTTTTTTCTGTTTTCACAATTCCTCCTCTATTGGCTTTTGATCAAGAGGAATAATACATTTGGAGTACTGAGGTTTTATTGGTTAGTTTTCTCAATACATTAACCTCAATAAAACAAAACTTTTCACTTGTTTGAAGAGGAAAGGAGACAATACTAACTCCTATTTTTCATTATTTTTCTGGTCTAATGTTTTAAATCATGAGCAACCTTGCTCCTATGAGGTTCTGGCATCAAGCCTCATAGGTTTCCAGAGGTGTTTAACCTTTAGTAGGATAAAAGTTAGTTCCCTGCCTTTTGTATTTTAACATGCCCTCTCACAAGATCTTACACAGCTAAACAAACTAATTTTCTTCAAATCTATAGTCAGAATCAAGATAATTTATGAAAACAAGATCCATGAGGTACATGAGAGGAATTACTCTCGTTGAATGGAGGTGCAGAGAAGCTCATGTTAATTTCAATGGACCAGGAACTGGGGCTTCATTTTTCAGAAAGACAACCAGAACCCATACCACACCAATAACCCATCAGATGGCTAAGCAGGTGTTAAGAGATGTTGAGATGAGCAGTAAATGCCATTGCTTTCCCCTTGGTCTAATAGAAGGACTCTCTGTGTTCAGAATTTCAGCAACAAAATATGGTGAGCGGTATCTACAGTGTCTTATACAGATCTATTTCTGGACTTGTGCTGCAGGTCAGATATGCCTAATTTTTGCTTTGAGCTAGACACATTGGCTTACCTTGTCTGATATGTAACCTCTCAGAAACTCTCCAGCTTCTGGTTAGTGTGGTTTGGACCAGTAGATAAGATTATTTTTTTCCTCTGCAAGTTCCTGTTTCTTCTAACAGGGAACAGTGGCAAAGAATCCAACGGCAGTTGAAAGTAGGAAATGCTTCTTTGGGAAATGGGAAAATCAACAATGCAAGACTGATAAAATAATATGGACTGTGAGCCTAAGTTTTGTTATCTAAGTATTGTTTTCAATGAGCAATTCATATTCATGGGGAAACAATTGTTGTGCTCTGTGTCAACCTGGACCATAGTTAGAGCAGCAGTTTTCTAAGGCCTTGAGCAATGTCAGAGGGTATTGCAGGCAATGTGCTGCCTGTAAGAAATACACTGAGGTCAAACTACAGCAGATCACACTAGACATTGCATTGGGCCTTATAGAAGAAAGGCTGTTTCTTTATTTTGTTTGTTAATATGACCTGTAAATGAGAAATGAGGGGTTTCACTTGCACTCCTTTTCCATCTGAATGAGTAAGAAATGCTTTAGGTTGGCAATACCACTTTTTTGTACTAAATCTGTTAACAAATGAGGCCAGCACAATAAATCAAAGAGGAAAAATCTATAGTGTTTTAATCTACAGTGAAAAAAGGAATTCTACAACAACTCCAGTACCTCAAAAAGGTAACTGGGATTGTGCTATTAGAGAGGGGTCATCAAAATGCTTGATTTATTGACTTATGTATTGACAGTGTATTGACATATTAACTTAGGGGAATTTGAGGAAGAGTATTCCTGATGATTTCAATCATAACATAAAGCATTTTTTAAACAAGCAGTTCTAGTTATAGAAATCAATCTTTGGGCTTCTCAATTAGTGAAGTCACTCATTACAAGCTCCATGACACTTCCTTATATTTGTTGGCTTTGGACTTTGATTTCCACTGCTTGACCTCTCAAGAATGATTAGGTAAGTAGAGAGGTCTTATCCATCAAGGTCACTGTGGCTGCCTCCCACCTTGCTGGTTTGCAGGGATGCACAAAGTATTCGAGAAGCAGAATATAATCCCAGACAGAGGGTAGATATTAATGAAAAAGGAGAAGGTAATCTTTCACAATCCATGTATTTATCAGATTTCCTCATTCATCTGAACCACACGTGTCTTTTGCATGCCAGTGAGATCTAGCCTGGACTGATGTGTAGGTTGTTTTTCCTTTGTCTTAGTAATGCCTTGCTATCATCTCAGTGATATGTCCAAAAGTGAAGTCATAAAAATAGATGTGAAGTCACAAAAATAGATAAGAAGTCCTCTGACCAAAAAAACACAGCCTTATAGCCAGATGGATAGACCTTATAGAAGATAATGGATGCAGTTGTGAAAATGCACTCAGGGTTCATGGAAGCCCAACAGCTTTGAACCAAATTGATTATCTAAGAGAAAGTGATGAAGAATCTCTGGAGAATTAAAAAATAAAGTAACATTTATTAACCAAGGAAAGAGTATTTGGGACAGACAGTGAGATAAATGATTGTCATACAATACTGAGAGATTGCAAAAAGAACAATGTATGCCTGGCCATCTGTGAGCAGATGGTCATGTGTGGTGATGACCATCATGAGTCTGGGTACCAAAAAGGGAATAAGTATATATGGGAGACAGATCTATTCTGCAAGCTCTTTGACAAAGGGTTGCCACCTGGTTTTGTGCATGTCTGGGTGTGGAATGGTGGTTGTGAGAGAGGGAATTCTAAAGAGAGAGAGAACTCATACAGGATCATAGAATGGGTCACCTTGGAAGAGCCTTCAGAAGATCTTCTAGTCCAGCCTCCTCCTGACATGGGAATGAAGATGGTTGCAAACATTTTGATGAAATTGTGCATATTCGTGTTTGTGGTACACACTGAGTAGCATATTTTTTAAATACTCAATTTTATTGTAAATTTGTAAATTTCAAACTGCTCCACTCTTGAATGTGTGTATAAAAAAGCTATGGAATAAAAAAGTGTATAGACACATATATTTTTATTTATTTATTAATTTTCACTCTTACATGGGCATTCCAATTATTCTGACTGAGGCTGTTCTTTTTCTTGCACTAAGAACTAGGTTTGAATTGCCATCATCATTACTCTTCATCCTAATACATTTAATGCAACAGGTTTTTTTCCAGTCTTCTGAGCCAAAACATCTGTTTTTATGTAATTGAATGGGTGTAGCAGAACACTGGGGGACAGGTAAGGTGAAAAGTGCACGGAAGAAGCACAGTCATACCTTTGAAGAAGGACCATAAAAATAAAATTAATGTCCTGTCTTTTCTACATGAAAATTAAATTTTCTAATGATGTAATAAAGCTACAAGTGTACTTACCTATGCATTCTCCTCTTTTCAAGGTTGTGCAACATATTGCTGCTTTTTGGATTGAAAATAACAGCACTTCAGCAGAATAATTGCAGTCTGTGTAAAAGGACTTTCACTGTTAGTAAGATAGAGGATTTAATTTTAATAAATATATAATTGATTAGTCTCAGTTAATACAGTATTGTGACTTAGTGAGGCCATCCATAATTTAAGTATATTGGGTGGGTTTTTTTATAGGCATAATAATTTTAAGTGTGCTGAAAGAACAGTGTAATAGTTGAGGACAGCAAAATTCCAGGTCATTATACTGTAGATTTTTTTTTTTTTTTTACCTGTGTATTTATCAACTAGCTTCAGTGCCTGTCGTATCAATTGTCTAGTGACAGCACTTAGCATTCTGTCAGAGAGGTGACATTGCATACAATGCATTATACAAGTTGTCTGGTATTAAAACTTTTCAATACCAGTAATGGATACCCATGTGAGATTATTTACAAATTGAAATTTTCTAGAAACCTGGAGGAAAGTTTGTGGCCTTTTTGGCAGCTGAATTAATATAATTTTGTAGCAGAAGTGGAGACTGGGGAAAAGAAAATCTACAAGCATCACAGCACAGTTGTTGGTGAAACACGGGGATGAGGGAGATTTCTGACAAGGTTGAGGAGAGACTAAAAAATGCAGCTGTACAGTAGAAAACATGGGCAGCTAATGCCACTACAGGCCAGACACTTGTTCAAGTGACGACAAAAATGTTTTGTTTTTTTTTACTGAGCACAAATTGATGTTATTTTAGGCTAATTTTACGTAGGTAGTAATGATGGGGAGAAAGCTGGTTGTGTTTAAAGTAAGAACAGAGCAGTCCTCTCTCCATTCCCACCTGGCTGAAAAATCCAAATGGAATGGAAGAATAAATAAAATTGTTTCAACAATTAAAGTTTTAGAGGGCTTTTTTAATACTATAAGAACAAATGTTGATAGATTAGACATAGTAATTAAGGTATTTGAATGGACTGAATACATCAGAGGCTTAAACATGACAGAGATCTGGAATTTATTTAACTCAGATACAAAAACCATCTGGAATTCACATTCCAAGTATGGAAGCAGGATGACTAACCACCTCCATGGTCAGAGTCAAAACAAGGAAAAGATCTGTATAGAGCCAAGAAGGGAAATGAATGAATGAAGAGAGTTATGATTTGGAGACTTGGAGGTGCAGGACTCAAGTTGATTTGCCAAACCTAACCCAGAGCTAGATCTTGCAAGAGTGAAACATGAAGTAAAAGACTATTTAGCAATATAAGTAGCACATTGCAATGAGCACATGAAGAAGGCGGAGCCCTAAAGGTTTTATATAACCTAGCTGCAGTCCCCAGCCTAGTGAGTAATTTTTACAGGTTTCAAAAGAAACAAAGATCTAGAAAGTAAAGTCAGAACTAGAAGAGAATATACTCAAAGGGAAAAGAACTGTGGCATGGAAGGTAAACTAGGAGAGCTCAACATGCTCAAAGGGGGAAGCATTACTGACTAGTGAAAGAAACAGGGCACGAAGTTTTATGGCTGGTAGTAGACATTTTAATCCATCTGTGGTATTGTAGTGGTGCTATATAGCAAGCTTCACTTCTATTTTTATAAACATTTGCTATATTTACAGTTATTCTGTTAGTCTACAACAACACACAAAGCTTTAAAACAAAGTTTGAAAATAACAAACACCACAGGTATAAATGGAAGATGGGATAAAATGCAGATTAAATTTACTAAAGGTAGACCATGAGTGTATTTTAATGGAAGCAGAATTCTTATGGATGGAAACCTGGTAGATCCAGATGACTTTTATCTCAGTAAAACATTTGATTATGTAGTACTTGTGAGATTATTAGATGAAATGGGAGATAGCACAAGAAATGTAAGTTAGATAAAGAAGTGGCTAAAAGAGGGATGACAGTAGGTCTGTGCTGGAAAGGTGATTATGAGACTATAAGGCTCCTTATACCAACATTTGGCCAATATTATTTAACAAAGGCAATGGCACAAAAATAAGAGCGTGCTAATTAACCTTACTGATGGCAAAAATAGAGGCCTTGCTCACGACAAGACATACCAAAAATTTCAATCCTATAAAACAGGTGATATAGCAGCCTGCAGTAATAGAAGTAAAGTTAATTTAATACAGAATGCAACCCCATGTCCTTAGGGATTAATAACAAGATTTTCTGGTATAATAGGGGGATTCCTCCAAGGGAAGCAATTGATTGGAAATGCCCAACTGTAATTATTGATCATGTCATTATGAGCCACTAGTATGATTCAACCAATTAAATGATAAATTCGGGGCTGTAGGATATTACCAGTAGAGACTAAGAAGTACCACTGTGCCTGAAATACAGTGTACAATTCTAATTCAGAACATGAACTGAGAAAAGTGCAAAAAATTCAGTGGACTGAGCAATCACAATTTTAAAATTGCTTAATGGCAGAAAGGCTGAGTGGCATATGATTACTGTCTGTGCATAGATTACATTCAGGTTAGCACCCTCATGAAGCAGAGAGCTATTTTAAGCCACAGGGAAATGCTGGCCCAGAAACAGATATAAACATGAATGTAATTAAGGAGGAAGTCAGGATGTTTCTAAGCATCCCAATGTCGTGGTTCTGGACCTGTCTCTTTACGGGAGTTCTGGGTAGAAAAGCCTGACAAATTTAAAATTTGAATTTATGAAGACACTTATGTGGTAAGGTTTTCTGCAGAGGAGGCTGAACTCAGTGACCCAGATCATTCCTCCCAGATGTATGTTCACAAAAGGTTAGAGACTAGGGATATATGATGAGATAAACTCTATTTGAAGGGAAGGCCTAATGAGAAATGAGCATGGATTCTACATAAGAAATCATGAAATCCAGGGGAAGTGCAGAAGAATTGCTAAATGCAACAGAAAATGGAAAATCCTGACTGTTCGTGTTGTCTATTGTTTAAATACTGACTATTTAAGCATGCTGTTTCAGAGGCTGCATTTTGAAAGGTTCATTAGGAACACTACCCCTCCCTCAAATGAAAAAGTCTGATCCTATGAGCCTAAGACACCAAAAGCCCCACCTCAATACAGTAACTGGAAAAATAAACTGGTTAAAGCTGCACTGGTCTGGAGATACATATATGAAATTCCAATCATTCTGAGTTTCTTAAAATTCTCTAGTGTTTGCCCTGACAAGGCTCATACAAAACGCTAGTGGACCTTTCTAGCAAACAGAATGCTCTGCTTATGCCTGCGAAATACCTCCTTCCTTTTCTGGGTATAGTTTTGATCTCTGCAAAATTCCTAGTAAATGTACTGGGAATGATATCAAGACCCTAATTTTTTTGGAATCTATATAGAAATACAGATGTATATTCACAAATGCATACGTGCATGTATAGTTCAAATACTTTACATCTGAGGTTTATGTCTAAACACCTAATAGGCCTGCGTAGAGTATGGCTTTGAAACAGATTTTTCATATTAATTTTGTTGCTGTTTCTGTTTTGCATAATGGAACAGTGTATACATATTTCATACATACCTACAGGGTCAGTCTGACCATGGCTTTAGTTTGGAGTTCAAAGCCAGCACTGCCAAGCAGCTTGAAAAATCAAGTCCAAAAACTTCCTGTAGTTTTTTGAAGTGTAGCATCAGTGTATATCTGAACTGAACCAGTTATCTTTATTACATATTTCCATCACAAACATACCTGTAATAACTGATCTATTCAGCAAGCCTTTGATAACCAGCAAGCTTTTCATAAATGAAGATTTTACAGATAGATCGTAGATCAGTAAATGAAGGACTAGATTTATTAAAGCATTAGAAAGATGGCCTGACAGCATTTGTAAAAATATTAGCAGTAGTGCATCTCTGAATAAGACCAGCCTATATATGTTTATTTTCTGTTTAATTTTATCTGTTGAAGGAAAAATGTTTGCACCTTTTCTATGTCATTTTATATTCCTGTTTTATTAATAATTTAAATTGCTAAGATTTTATTCAGGTATTGGTTCTTACATTGTAAGAATGTAAGGCAGTAGAATTGCATTTTTTATAATGTAACTTTCAAAATCTCTATATAAAACACTGCAGGAAGCATATATGTACTGACCTGCAAAATAGGTACTTTGAGGGTAAAATATGATACATCAAATGTAATAGCAGCATTATACAGTATCATTACCTAGAATACTTACTGTACATGTAATACAATATATAATTAAAAACTAAAGAGAAAGTTAGTAATTTGAATTTGTTGCTAAATATGAGTTATTTCCCTTTAAAAAAATACAATAGAAGCATTTTTGGCAGGCACATGTAAAATTATTATACTTTTGTATCAAGTTTTGATCTGTCAGCTTTGAGGTCTGGAAGAATAAAATTAGACATTTAAGAAAAACTTTTTCTTAGAAGACATCTTCTGAAGCTGCCTCTCTCAAACAACTGCAAGGCGTGAGGTGATAGGGAGCCCTACATGGTTTCCTCTGTGAAATGCCACGGGTTATGCTAACAGCACGAATCTGGTTATTCAGGAAAGAAAGCAGGCAGGGAGGAGAGCAGGTGGAGATACACCTAGTCTGGCCTCCCCCTCCACGAGTGAACAGCAGAGGTGGGAAGGGTGCAGGGGTGGGAAATAGAACAGTGGATTTGAAGGGGAAGCGAGCAGAGCCAGCTCCAGCTCCCTTCAGCCCTGCTGTCCCCAGCCACGGCCCCCCAGGCTGGGCACCTGTCCCAACCCGGCCCCAGCCCATCCCTGTCCCCAGGGTGGTGCCTGACTCCAGGGCTGGGGCTGCCCCTGGTGCTCCTAGTGCCCTGCTCCTGCCTGGGAAGCTCCTGTCCTGGCCCACACAGCTCTCTGACAGCAGGGTAGAAAGAGGAAATAAATTAGCTACAGGGACCTTATCAAGCACCCTTGAAGTCCCAAACCCGCAATGCTCCTGCAGGAGATCTTTTCTCCTGCGCTGTCCTCCTGGTGAGGATGGCCATGGGATGGTGCTGAGATTACAGCCATGTGCTGCACCTGCCAGAGCTGGAACCACAGTTCTTGCATTTCTGCCTGCTGAGTGGGTCTCAGTAAAAAATTAGCCCTTGGTAAAATTACTGAGTAGATCTCAGTACATCTGAGTAGTGCTGGCATAGACAAAAGGATTTCTTACTGAAAGAAACCTGAGGAGGGGCTGAGAAAAGGTAGAGGAAGGCTGGAAACTTGGCATGCCATTAGAGCAGGGACCTGTGTTATTGGAAACCCTGTTGTACTCCATAGGTCTCACTGCAGGGAGATACAGCTATAGCCCCCTCCATTCACATTCACCCAGTTTCTCTCACTCTTGGAACACACTAAATGCATTGTATTAAAGCCACATATTTTCTTATTGAGTAAGCTGCATAAGCATTCTAATCATGATACAATTGTCATCACATGATGCTGGCAGCACTAGGTTTGAAAAGGCTGGTGGAGCACAGGGGTGGGAGCCTGCTGGTCCATCCCATGAGGGTTGTCCAGGGGAGCCAAAGGTGGCATGTGTGAATACATCCAACTGTGCCTCTAGCTCCATGGTCAGAGAACACTTTGTGTCCTCTGTAAGACTCCTACAGCCCTACAAAATTTTATAGTATTTTAGGCATGCTTATTTCTTTAATTGAGTGCAGTGCGCCCCTTACTCAAATGGTTGCCTTTATTTCTGTTGCTTTTATTCAAGGTACCTTCTGTGTATGCTTTAAATGACACCATTTATAGTGCTGTACTGTAAGGCTTGTTCTGTAAGTTTTTGTACATGAGAACAAATTAGACAGATGAACCTACTCCTTGCAGGAGCTCCTCAAACATCACAGGAAGAACTAACTACAGGGTTTACTGAAGAGGAATTAGAAAGTGTGGAGAAGTAACAGAAAATGGGACGGATCTGAGGGGCAGGACAGCACAGGCTGTACAGTTTGGGTGTGGAGAGCAGGACAGAGCAAAACGTGGGTGTGTGAGGCGAACTCAAACCAGCCTGTGGGCGCCCTTTGGGCCTTGGGGAGGAGCTCCCAATTATTGCTTCACATGGCACCCATTTCACAAAGGTGAGACTCACAAATATCCACTACAGTTTTTCTGTAATAAGGAAAATGTTATGGACCTAATGAGAGGGGGTGTTTTTTGGTCCTTAAATATAGTATGGTGATTTTTATCAAAGTATACAAAAAGAACTCCAGTCCAAAATCTACTGTAAATGATCACTCTCACATCTGCTTTGGCATTCCAGTACTTTACCTACAGTAAAGGTTTTCAAAGAAGAAAATCCTTATCAAAGAAGAAAAATCCTTAAAATGGATTAGTTAAAAAAGCCAAACAAACTATACCAGACTTTAGTATGTTAAATAGGAAGAAACAATATAAAAAGCAGACCAGAGCGTTTTTAGGTAATGAACTTGTTAGTTTCTCTAGTTAGTTTGTTTGTTCCTTTTTAGTAACAAGGAGCTCCTGTTGTTATCTACTGTGGTTTTGTCTGTGCTGTAAAAGGCTTCATGGTTTCCTGTTATTAGGATAGAACTGAAGAAACAATGGTGAGTGTTTTAGGTAACTTTAGACATCAAGAAGTGTTTTGGTCAGGTTCTGCACTAAATCCTAAGGAAAGGCTTGGCTCAACTATGTTGTGGCAACCAATTTCTTTGCAATTGTACTTTTTGCCTTTAAAGGTCTAATAAAGTATTCATATAACATTAGCAATAGAATTTTAAGACAAAAGCTGGAAAATAAAATTTTTTAGAAGTGAGGCTAAATACATTGCAGAAAACTCCCATTTCATCAGAATGGCCACTGCCCACTCTAATTCAAGGAAATTTCAACATAGATTTTACTACAGAGCCAATTTCTATTACTGTAAATAGGAGCTACTTCATGCAAATAAATGCAATAATCTAAAAGCAACATTCACACAAGTTTAACTTCACTTGTTATTTGTGGTAGAGTTAAATATGGTGTTGGGTTTTTTTAATGTCACAGTAATATATGCATGCAACAATAATAACACCCTTTGTTAATTTGTCCTTCTCTTTATCCATAATTAGGTTTAATTTCCAGGGATGCAGAGCATAAATCTGTAGGATCTTAGGATTTTTATAAACTCTCTCTTTGGTCATTCGTTTTACTCTCAAAAAGCACCTTTTCTATATTCTCTTGGTTGAGAAGCCATTAGCTACCCTTACTGTGAGCAGCTGAGAAAACAATGTGAATAATGACATTAAGCAAATAAACTGCATGCTTTTGTTATGAAATCCATTTAGTTCATCTTGCACCTAGAGCATCAATAGCTTTGAAAGGGCTGTGAGTCTTGTTTGTAAGAGAATAGGGAAATAATTACTTTTCTGTAGATAGGTATTGCTGAGGCATGCAGAATAAACACACTGACAGATTTCAGTAACTATCCAAATAAGATTATAACAAATATTTCTGTGAACAGGGGAGTTCTGACTCAACTTTCCCAGTAGGTCAGACTCCCAATATGAACTGCATTGCACACAGTTTTGCTCCCACTGAAAATCCTGCTCTGCATTGCTACCTATTTTCATCTGATTTGCAGTAATGTAATAACCTGTAACCTTCTGTTAAGTTTGGTTGAAATTGGTCAACGAGTTCTAAAACTCCGTGGAAAAATTATGGCAGGCAGGCAGAACAACTGCTTGTTCAGGTTGCATAATTACATAGGTTTTCTCTTTTTAGGAAAAAGGTTTAAAAGTGCATCTGGCATGGTAATTTTTTTAAAAAAAATTGCCTCTTAAGAATTTGGCCACAAATTGGTAATGAACTTCTTTTTGATTTCTTCTTCTGCATCAGTACTAGGTTGGTACGTATTTCTATATGTGGCACGCTACATTTCCCACATTCTATTGTTCTACTACAAAACTTCATAGTTAACAGACTTGAACAAAACCTTGGCTCCCCACCAGCGTGTGAGTGTACATTCAAAGCCAAACTTTCCGAGCTGGCAATCAGGCCCCCCTCATTTGATAATTTCCAGACTATCAGTGTCCATGGTCACTATTTTGTTCCGAATCCTCTTCTCTCTGCACTTACATTCTTCTCTCCTGTTGATTAATAGCCTTTCACGCACTAATAATAAACTAAAGGTAGGAGACAAGGATTAAAGGAATGGTTTTATAGTTTCCCAAAGGATGAAGTCACCAACATCTACAAAAAGGCTGCAAACGGCAGCGAATGTAGAGCTGACAGTCTGCAAATGGTGACAAGTATTCACAACAATCATCCAGAAATCTGCCCGAGAAAGGTCGCTGAGGTATTTCAGAAATAAATTATAAAATGACCAAAGAAATCAGTTCGGTAAATGCGAAGTGATGCCTATAGGGAAGCTAATCCTAGTATTTATATACTCTATTTACCTATTACCTTTTGCCACACAAGAACGGGTCCTTGACACGCATTTTAGCTCAGGAATGATCAGAAGGTATCGGGAAAGGACCACGAAGCAAAACAGTCGTCGTAATTCCATATAACTCCTAATCCCGTTGTACGCTTGGTTTAATCATTATATGAAATTCTGGCCGTGCCGTGGTATTATTGCAGGAATCAGAAAGCTTAGAGACAGTCACCACGGGGAGCGTTGCGGGGCCGCTTTGCCCTGCCAGGACACGAGCCAAGCTTTTCGGGGGGGAATGAACAATGTGCCGGGCATGGACAGGGAACAGCCCGCACGGACTGCACGGACTACACATCCCAGCGTGCCCCGCGCCGCGCCGCCATATTGCCCCGGGCGGCGGGGCGGCCGGCCCGCTCATGGCGCTGTTCCCGGCCTNATGGAAGGCGGCGCCGCCCCCGGCCCCGCAGGCCGCGGCTATCGGCCCGGGCCGGCACTGCGGGCACCGGGGGCTGCTGCCGTGTTTCTGGTTGGGATTTTGGGCTTTCCCCCCCTTACCGCTAGCTTTGGGTAACTTCAAAAGTGTTTTCCGAGGTCCTTGCTTATTAAGCCAAATTTTAGTTGTAAAGGATTTTTTTTTTTTTTTTGCAAAATTCCGAGGGGGGGGA
>VXBX01006519.1:615540-656771 GCA_013400415.1 Scytalopus superciliaris | reverse complement strand
ATCACGAGTGAGAGTATGATAATGAATGTCTCATTTTGACTGTTAGGGTTGCTGTCTAGCAAGGCACACTTTTACTAAATGAATAAAGAACCTGTTGTATTGCCAAGCAGTGAAATAGTTACTGCGTTTGTTCTGCTGGGAGGAGATTTGATCCAACACCCTTAAATCTGCCCATTCCCCAGACACAATGATGGGAAACACTAAGAGATTTCTTCACTTAGGCTAAATTTCTCATATGTTTGATTCAGTCATCACGGTGAGTTTTTGACTCTTTCAGCAGTACAGCCTGGGGTTAGCTGCTTGTTCTGACCAGTTCTGCATTACCCCCAGTTCCTGATACTCAGTCTGGCAGTACAGGGGTGTTGTAGCCACATGTAGGACCCTTTCTGGTAACAACGCTTGATGTAGGGAGTAGTAGACATAATAAGATCCCAAATTGCATCTTCTAGGCACAGAGGAGCTGCTATGCTAGGCAGAGGTACAGAAAAATTCTCTCGTAGTAAGACCTTGGTTCTATTTTAAAACATGGAATTTAGCCTTTAGGTTTGTTACATGTAGTCTGTGTCACTGCAGGCCACCTGTCTGGAAGATAAAATTGTACAGAAAAAGATCTAAGACTGACTTTTGAGTCCAAATTTCAGTTGTTAGCACTGTTTATGAGTTACATTTTGGTATGCTGGATTTTTTTTTTGTGTGAGAATTATTGATAAAACTTGAACACAATTTGTTTGTTGTATGTTTTAGTCAATATTGTACTTCATTGTTGACAACGATGTTTTAGTGTAAGTTATAAAAATTAAGTATTAACTCAGAACCACATTTATGGTGGCATATATCAAATTTCACACGTTCAGCTTGTGAGAACTTGAGAACTTGACAGGCAACTTTGGTATCTCTCTGATAGACGATTCTCTTTGCTCAGAGCTGATGTGAAGCCAAAGTCCATCATAATACTGAGATCCCAGAGTATATTGATTTTAACATATTATGCAAAAGTGAGGTGTCTTTAGCAGACATTTAGGACTGCTTCGCAGCTTTACTGTAAAAGTTGCAGTAATAAGGTGAATATGTTGACCAACCACCTCTGTTTCATTCTCTTACAAACCTTCCTGAACCATTTCTAAAGTGCAAGTGCTGCCTGAAACAAAAGCGTTGCTTGCACGGCCTGTCCTGCCTGATTGCTGAGTTGCAGCAGCCTCTAGAGTGCTGCAATTTTGTATATGGTTTCTTACAATTATGTTGTAAAGCTTAATTAGCTTCGGATAGAAGATAAATTGCAAAGTTATCAGTAGCCATGAGAAGAGCAGTGGTAATAATTAACGCTACTGACATTAGTAGGCATTATCTGCACCATTACTTGCAGCCTGAACTCTGCTGTAAGTCAGACGGTGCAGAAATTTTTGCTGAAACAGATTTTCAGGATCCTGAGAGGCAACAAAGGGCCTTGCATAACTCTTAAAAATTGTCTCTGTAGACATGCACTGTAAATTTTTAATTTTTCTTTTTTCTTTTTCTTTGCTTGAGAAGGAACAAAAAGAATGCCATTGGGTTGCTGCTGCTGTTGTGCTCATAAATGTGGACAGTAGAACAGCAAAACAGTAACAAGTAAATGCATATTATAACAAAATAGGTATTCTATGTATTTTTATTCTTTATGCCTAAGAACATAAATCTAGTCTGTGAAAATGATAAACTTTTTGGACATTCCACAAGAAAAAAATCAAACAAGTGAAGAGGTAGTGTTTTGAAGTTTGGAATGCACTGTGATGTTTGAAATGCTTGTATCCAGCTAACTGATTCATTTGACATTGTTTACGAACTGTTTGTGTATTGCATAATGGAAAAAATTGTTCAGTTCTTTCCGAGTGTTAGGTCAGTTCAATTAAATTATTCAGAAAATGCTGTAGTTGGAGAATTCTGAACATATCCCTGCTGTGTCCACAGAGCTGTATTGACTGTGCTACAGGGCTTGGTTCTTGCAGTGTGATTCTTTAATGCTTTAAAGATACAATTTGGTCTTACCTGCTCAGGTAGAACCAAGTTACAGGCACAAGCAGGGGATTAATGTTTATCACTCCATTTCTCCAGGTGAGTTTAGAGCCTTGAAGACCCTAAAACAATAATTTCAAGTATAAAACTCCCCAAACCTTATTCTGCTTTTGCTGACTATTGTAGTCACATTGCACCAAGTTAGTGAGTGACTTCACATCTGTAAGGGAGTAACAGATTCTTTCAGGTAAAATTAAGTCAAAATGACATCTTGAAAGTTCGCTTCTAATAGTTAATTTTTTGCTATATTGTAGCAAATTTGATATGGAAATGGATCTCATGCATGCTTGCTGTACATCTGTCTGCCAGCCTAATTCCTCAGTATTTCTCTTCCTCAGTATAGAACTACCTTACAATAAATTCATTTCTGTCAAGAAGCAATACTAGTAAATGATTTATTACACAGTACAATGGGAAAAGCATTTTGCTAAAAAGAAGAGAAACTCAAAGACCGTGGAGAATGTTTTTGTGTCTGCAAGTAACTTATTGGAGATCTGGCCAAAGATAAATTAGATTTGTATATATTTGAAACAGATACAAGAATTTTAAGCAGATCTGTCTGGCTAATAAGTTTCAGTTTTGTGTTGTTATGTGATTCACCTTTATATCAGAGACTCTGCCAGCTAGTAAATTTTTCTGGGTTTTGGGTCCATCTGGGTAGTAGAGTGCAAGTCAAAGCAAAGATAGATTTATTTTTTAAAAGAAATTGAATGTTTTTTTTTATTTCTGTGAATAAATAAATGGGATTTTGCACAGATTATTTTCATTTACTGAATCTGGACCATTGTACTTTCTCTGAATTTGACTGTGGTGAAGACTAGAGTGTGACCAGTGGACAAACACTGTAGAGTTGTAGTTTGCTGCTGTGTTCCTATACACATTGTCTACATTACCAAAATTAGCAGAAATAATTTAACGTAAGGAAGATATTTTTCAAATCAGTATCACATTTAATAAATACACCTCAAAAATTTCAGGTATAAAGCAGTATCTAGTATACTACATGACATTTATAGTGAATAACACATCTGATTTGCTTATGCAATTATCAGGTGTGTGAATTTATGTAACTCCTGTGTATTTCAGGTATGTAATGGTTACAGATTTGCCCATGAGAAGCATCTTGGTATTTCATGGAAAATACTAAATATGATTCTTCCAAGAAATAATTCTGATTTTAGGTTAGTTCTTAATACATCTCTTACAGGATTCAAATAAGAAATTAACTTATTGTTGCATGACACTTTATTCCCCAGCAGAGGGAATAATTATTTTGATAGGCAAGTGAAATGTTACTTGGATATTATCCAGCATAAATCTTTCTCCTTTAAGCTTGTCATGGTTTTGGAAGAATGCTTTGTGGTACATGTACAGTTTTAAAATCAGACACATCCTAAAACTGAAGGTCTTTGTGCCAGGGTGGATTAATTGAAATTAAATAGTAGATTTTAATCATATTTTAAATAGGCAAGTAAGGATTGCAGTTTTGAAGTTTCAATTTTTATTCTGATTTTACATTCATATATCTTAAGTATTTTCCTGAAAGGGAAAAAAAGAATTGTCACCTTGATTTGCAGCAAAGTATGGTAGTATATTTGCCTTAGGTTTGGTGATTCTAATTGGCAGGCAGAAAGTCACAATAAAGTGGATGTTTATCATCCAGCTTAATTTTTATGTTTTCATCTCCATCCTATGTTTTGGTGAGGTGGGAAATGGTGCGTGGTGGCGTTCTGGAGTGTATAGGTTGGGGTGGTCATGGGAAGTGTGTTTTGGTCCTGACAGTGCCACGGATATCACGCTGTCCTGTGCACAGAGGTGGAGGTTCAGGATGAGCCAGGGAAGGTGACCCTCCCCATGGGGCCCTTGGTAATAGGGGCAGTCTCTTGGCAGACACAAGCTGGAGCTTTGCTTTACTGTATGTACTTCTTGATAAGTTTGACTTAAGTTAAAAAACTGGTTTGCAGCCTGGTCTGTTTGAAATCCTTTTGTGTACAACAATTCAAGAACATGAGACAGAAGAAAGAATTTTGTATGAAGAGCTATTTCTGAAAGAAATACTTGAGGAATAGGAGAGAGATATGGCTTGGCAGATAATGAGTTCATGCTGTTTAAGGAGAGAGGTCAGTGTAGTTAAGAGCACGAAGTCAAGAGTGTGGCAGGAAGAATGCTGAGGCAAAAGTGACCATAAAGAGCATAGAGAAGAGGCAGGGAGACCAGATTTGCTCCTTGTGTTGTTACCTCCTGTAGTCTGGCACTGGAGAGGCTACTGTTAAATTCTGTTCTTTTGTGAAATAACTGTTGTTTAATATGTTAGGAAATTTCACATACTTAAAGGAATTCTAGAAATGAAATCTCTATGAAAATTGTTACAGAACTTTTAATATCAGTAAAATTATGACAGAACTTCCCCCTCCACTTTCTGTCAGTATCTGATCTTATCCAGTGACTGAATTGGCTGAGATCTAGCTGGAGAACGCTTAATGCTGGCTAATTTATCAAAATTAGCATCAAATAGCTCTTCTTTCACACTGTTGAAATTCTAGTGGTATTTCAGTGGTTAGGAAACTGAAAATCCAGTGACCTATTTTGACTTTATATAAAACACTTGAGTATTCTTATCAGTAATAGGTGTCCCTATCAGTAAAATAGTTTTAAGAATATTTTCTGTACTGTGGGTAAAGTACACTTTCCTAGTTTGTATAAGTTGTATTGTATTCATTAACTGCACTTTTCATTTAGTTATGCCTTTCTGTAGTTTCTTTAATTTCACTCTAAATGTGTAAATATTTTTATTCTATGTTGTATATAGTATATTAAAATTAATTTGACTAATATATAAGTTAAAATATGATACAGTAGATGATCTTATATATGTATAACATAAATCTATACAGCATATGAATAAGTAGTGCTAGAATTTTTAAATGATAAAAATGAATATGGGACAGATTTTTTTTTTTTTTAGAGTGCAAAGCTGTGTATTAAACATACTAAATGGAAATTTCATGGACTGCTTTCCAGTATGCTCAATTATCACACATGACTTAGTGACATTTGCTGTGAATTTAGCTGTCTGCTGACTAGATTAAACCCCAACTTAAAAAAGCACAGCGAGCTAATTTGTATTGATCTCACGCTTTTCTTTACCTGCAGAATTAGACTGGCTGAGTAACCCGAGCTTCTCTACAGAAGATGCACTGTTACTGCACCAGCGCACTACAGAAGTTGCCAATCTCATTCCTGAAAAATCACCACTAATAAGGTAGACTGTACTTCAGTGTCGTTTAAAATAGCCTCTTTCTTTTGTCCTGCTTATCTTCTGTTATTTGAGACCAAAATCAGGAGCTAAAATCTGCTTTTCATTTCAGACTTTAAAAAGGCCCGAACTGAGTCATGTACAAAAGTATGAATAATGCTTCCATGTCCTTTAACTTAAAATAATGAGAAATTATACTTATGCAATTACATTCCCATTTTCTTTTTCTCAGAACTACATTTAAATCGTTGTTATTTCAGAATGGAAAGGGAACCTAGTGATCATGATTCTTCATTAGCTTTTGAATGCCCCAGTGACCCTTGAAATAATGTAAAGATTAAGCATCATCTTCGTGATTTCTCTGTGGAAACCAGAGGAATCAACCATTTCAGAGTTGAGTTTTTTACTTTTTAAAAAACAGTTGAACTAATGAACTAATGAAGTACCACATGTATCAAGTTGTGTGGCTGTAGAACATGCCGATCACTGAAGTGGGTGATTGAATTCTTTTACAAAAATGATCTTTAAGCAGCCACATTTGCTGAAGAACTAGTTTTAATATTCACTAGGCTAGTTGCTATACTTAGCTTATCTGCACTGTAACTAGCACTTAATAATGAATGGAATCAAGTTGTAGTTGTGAAGTTCAAAACCTTAGTCACTTTTCATTTGATGCAAGCTCCCATGTTTACCATGATTGTTGATGGTCATGGGAGAGAATAGTTATAATCCCAATCACAGCTGAATGCATCTTTTTGTGTACTTATTCTTCCATTCACATGCATTCTGTGTTTGAAATACAATCAGTGTGTATTTCTTCAAATATTGTCAGGACTTTAATGTCATAAAACTAAGGATTTTGCAAGTTACCATTCAGATAGAATGACGTAGTAAACCCACCATATTAATTTTACATTTGAAAAAGACTTTGTCAAAACATAGTGTGCGGAGAAATTTTTTATTTTTTTCCTATTGCTAGGGTGCTTGGTTTAATAAAAACTAGTCAGTTTTATCTCAGTTCGCTCCAGTGTGGCTGGTAGTTTTGTTTTTTTGGTTTGCAGGAATGTGTTTGTTTTAAAAGCCTGCTGATGGATCTTCCATGGCTTCTTTTTCGTAGTGTCCTTGCGAAAATTATGTAAGGGCTGTTACTTGAGATGCCTGATTTCTGAAATGCTGCATTTTCTTTTATTGGCATATTAGGACTACTGAGACTTGTCGCTTCTTTCTTTTATTGGAAGAATGGAGGAAAAAAAAGTCTAAAAAGAACTTGTGCTTTAATTAAAGGTTAGAGAAGACCTCCATTATTCATTTGATGATTAAGTATGGGAGTGTACATGGTATGTATGTACACACATATGTGCGTTTTGCCAAAACTCTGTCCTTTGTGTGATCTCCTAGTAAGTTAGTAGTCTGTTGCATGTAGTGTTACTGTATTACATTATATGACAACATTAGTTCAGTAGTCAAAAAAATTGTTCCTTGATTGGTGAGATTTGAATTTCTAATCTGGAAATGATTTTAAAAGTGTATTTTTGATATTTCTTAGGTAAGTCATAAAGAAACAGATGAAAAGGTGCAGACTTTTTTCTTTTGCAGGTCACCCTGAAAGATTTCTCAGCCTTTTAGCTTGACCTGAGTTATTCAGTGAAGTTAGGGAATTTTATCAGCTCCATCATCTTCTTTAATTTGTCAGTGTTAACAGGTGGATGTTTATACAGATGACACATCAAAATACCTTGACAATTAAAAGGTTAAGATGGTTGTCAGTAATTCCAGCAGCTGAAAAATGTAGTTGTTACTTAATACAGATTTAAATCACTTTCCTTTTCAGTATGTTACTGATACTTTCTCCAAAAAATACAGGGAGAATAAAGGTAAGGAGTAAAATGTTCTGAACTTTCTTATGGTGGTATTTCTTAACAGTTTTACTACTTGGATATGTAGGTATATATAGATGTATATACTTTTTCCCAGCAGAACTTCTTCAAGATCTGGGTTGTCAGGGGAAAGTGACACAGATGAGAGTCTGAAACAGGCAAGTAAGAAAAGGAAAAAAAAAAAGAAAAAACATCACCACTATAAGAAGACAAAAAGGAAAACCAAAGGGGACTCCAGTAGCAGCGAATCGGATGTGGACACTAAGCACACCAAGGACAAAGGAAGTGGCAGAAATTGTGAAAAGGAAGCAGCAGCAAAGTATGTATATATCTATTTATTAACACTGTGCAGGATGTAAATTCATTGTGTTCCTGTGCTTGTCTCTTCAACTGAAAGTCTTAGCACTGATTGATCATTTTTTTTTCTAAGCTGTGTATGACTAAAACTGCATTCAAAGCAATGAAAATAGATTTAGAACTGTGACTAAAGTATTCAGCAAAGTATTGTGCAAGTCAAAGCATCTTATGGTGATAATGAAATAATTTTTTTAAGACATGTGCAGATTTATGTTTACTTTTTGTAAGCATCTTGTTTCTGTTCCTGGATCTCCTTTTGGGAGAGTTTGGAGAGGGATTACATTACACATTCTTAATTAGTGCAAAACTCTTAATGTACAGCTGGGTTTGCCTTGTAATATAACTTCTTCCTCACAGCATTAATGTTTCGTTTTTTGGTATTAGGACAAATGTTGTTGTATGATTTAACATTTATTTTATATCCAGGCATTTATTGCTCTATGTGCTTCGTAGTTCTGGCTTGTAGTACATCCATATGGGTATTTGAACAATTGAAACTGCTTTGTTAGATCTTCTTTGTTAATTCCAGGAGCAATAAAGTACTGTGTATAATTACTGGAGATGTAGGTATGTAGTTGACTATCATGGTCTTTGAGCAGTGAAAGAGGTTCTGTGAATGCACTGAGTATCCAGGTTGGGCACACCTAGCTGTGCTCTTCTCAGCCTATTGGGTTTTGAGCATTTCAAAGTGTCCCTTTCCAGTTGGCTGTGTAAGTCACCTTTCCCAGGTTCTCATCATGTTTGCTAGTGTGAGCAGCCATTTTGCCTCTCTCTGATTGCCTAGTTCCTGTATTGTCTTTGGCATCAGCAGCTCTGGCTCTAACTCACAGCATTTCAGCTACTCCTCGGGATAGAGTGAGGGTTTGGTGACATTGAGGAGTTGTTACAACTGAGTTTAGTCGAGGTAATCTTTGACTTTCCCCCATTTTACTACTTTTCTCAAGACAGATGAACCATGAGCTAAAAGCACATGCTCGAGGCCATGTGTCTACGCCCTGTGGAAGAGTGGCAGTGGTACTGCAGGGGTTGTCTAACATCTCTAGCCACACTCACCCCTTATGAGGACTCTCTTGTTGACTTGGGTGGCT
The DNA here is from genome assembly GCA_013400415.1 of Scytalopus superciliaris. NCBI lineage: Eukaryota > Metazoa > Chordata > Aves > Passeriformes > Rhinocryptidae > Scytalopus > Scytalopus superciliaris. Next base: position 648,144 of record VXBX01006519.1, on the reverse strand, counting down.
AAGGCTTACTGTGAGGAAGGACAGTAAAAACCATTTGGGTGCTAAAACCATTCTTTTCTGTCCCATCAGTCATCTTTGCTGGAAGGCTTTCTGGGCCTGGTTCGTAAGCTATTAGCTAGACTGGGCCAACCAGCCAGTGCTTTGCCTGAGTGAAAGTGTTGAAGCTCTTTCCTGGTGTCTGTTTTTACTTGTTTCCATAAATAGTTGATGCTGAGAGAATTTGAATTTTCAAGAGACTGGTTTTGAAATCTGAATCACAGAATTGTTCTGAATGTGAAAGGTTCTTGTGAAATTTTAGAAAACGTCTCAAGACTAAAACTCACATATTTGCACCATGGATTCAGATTGGAAGGTCATAGTTGTCTACAGCTCAGAGGCAGGTGGCAGTTTCCACTTAAGTTCATTTGTATAACTGTAATCCATAAACCACTTTGAGGCACACTTTTGTCAAATGCATGGCTATAATTACAGCTAATCAGTGTAATCCTCTCACAGATTGTCCTCTTTTTCTTAATTGTTGCGTCTTACTAAGACAAAAGTAAGTTTTAGAGGTAATAATACATGGCTTTTGGATTATAGTTTGCCAGGCAATTGGTTGAATTGATTGGTTAAATCTGTTTATTACCTTTCCCCTAATCATAAATTCAGTTTTTGAAAGTGCAAGGAGTGTTTGTGTTTTGGTTTGATGGTCCAATTAGTGTAATTCAAATTGTTTTTTTCCAAGCATGGGACTGACTTTGCAATAGTGGATCAGGTACCATGACTTTGAGTAAATTAAATTATTATGAACTACAGAAATGTAATGTTTCCTGGGTTTTTAAAATGCTGAATATGTGCACAAATGCTTAGAATATCCTCCTCCTCCCTTTCTGCAGTCTAGCTAAGAAAACATCAGATCTTACCAGCAGTCGCTCTATTTGGCTTGATGATGTCCAGGCTTTCACAGCAGATACCTTCAAAATAGACAAGAAACCAGACCCTGGAAACTGGACCTACAAATCCTTGTATCGTGGGGACATAGCAAGGTACAAAACTTTGTTTTCTATCAGTATTCAAATTATTGCAGAGTCACTGTCTCAAGATTCATTGACTCTGGCTGTGACATTTTATATAGAAGATGAGAAAAGGTAACTGAATAGTTTGTTTCAGAATCTGACTTGGTTTTGGGCCAGTGTCAGTGACAAGTGATGTCCCTTGGGGATCTGTACTGGGACCAGTGCTGTTATTTAATGTCTTCATCAGTGACATGGACAGAGGGATCAAGTGAATCCTCAGCAAGTTTGCCAACAACCCCAAGCTGAGCAGTGTGGTTGACATTCCTGAAGGACAAGATGCTATCCAGAGGGACCTGGACAAGCTCAGGCAATGGGCCCATAGGAACATCATGAGATTTAACAAGTGTAAAGTGCTGCACCTGGGTAGGGGCAATGCCTGGTAGTGATCCAGGCTGGGGGATGAAGAGAGAGAGAGCAGCCTTGCCAACAACTTGGGATGCTGGTGGATGAGAGGCTGGGCATGACCCAGCAGTGTGCACTCACAGCCCAGAAAGCCAGTTGTATCCTGGGTTGCATCAAAAGCAGTGCGGCCAGCAGGTCAAGGGAGGGGATTCTTCCCTCTGGTGAGATCCCACCTGGAGTGCTGCATCCAGCTCTGGGTTCCCCAGTACAAGAAGGACAGGGACCTGTTGGAGTGAGTTCAGGGAAAGGCCACCAAGTTGATTATAGAGGGTGGAGCATCTCTACTGTGAGGAAAGGCTGAGAGAATTGGAGTTGTTCAGCCTAGAGAAGTCTCTATCCAGTACCTAAACGGGCCTTCAAGAAAGATGGAAAGGGACTTTTTACAAGGGGCAAAGGGGAATGGCTCTAAACTGAGGGAGAATAGGTTTTGATTGGATATTAGGAAGGAAATTTTTTACTGTGAGAGTGGTGAGACACTGGAACAGGTTGTTTAGAGAAGTGGATGCCTCAGCCCTGGAAGTGTTCGAGGCCAGGTTGGGTGGGGCTTTGAGCAGTCTGGTCAGGTGGAAGGTGTCCCTGCCCGTGGGGTTGGAACTAGATGACCTTTAAGGCCTCTTTGAAGTCCATGATTCTTGGACAAATACTTTAAAAGGCAAAAGATGGCATTAAACAATGGTATAAAGTGCATGGTTTTCATTGTTTTTAAAAACATTCTCTGTGTAGCAAACTGCAGGCATGTGAATTTGCAGAACTGCCATCTGAAGATGGCAGAGTGGGTCAGATTCAAAGGCATGATGTAGAGGTCAGAAATACCAGGTTGTGTTACAGCTCATCTTTGGGCAAGTACCCCTTTTGGTCTCTATTGTTCTGTTGCTGTGTCTGAAAGGGAAACAAAGGTACTGATTATTCTGTAGTAGATTTGTCAAGAGGTTTACTTGTTTGGGTAGTTTGGTATCCTTGTAAAAAAAACAAGGAAGGTAGAGATACTTTCTCAGCAAACTCAGCAAACAGATTCAGTGATAGATCAGTCATCCAGACATTGTACCAAAAGGTGTCTGCCTTATGCAATGCTGCATTTCAGATTAGCATAGATGAAATTGCATATTCAGCATCCTTAGTGGGTTACTGGTACTAAGATGACCCTTTAGAACATTTCTCTGCATTAACACAGATGCCCATGTAAAGGAGCCTACACTGGGCTGGTGCATTATGTGTATACACTTCCTGATTTTCTCAAGGAAAACTGTTTACTGGATGTAAAATAATACTGTATGTAATTATTTGTGGAGGAGGGAGAATTTATGGGTTATATTTTTGTAGTGTTATACACCTTTGCAATAAAATTGCCTGGTTACAATTAATTTCAGTTTTCTACCACCTTTGGATTGTCAACTGTTTTCTGAGATGAAAAGTATCATTTTAGCATTACACATCACCATATCTGCCACTGAAATGACATTTTTGGTAATATTAGAAGAGGGTTTTTTTTTTTCTTAATCCATAGGACTGTTGTGGCCTTTATGACCATGGGCTCTCTTTTCTCTCCACCTTCCTGTCCACTTTATAAAATCACAGAGGCTTAGGGACATAGAAAGAAATTACTGGACTGAACTACTGGTATCTGATTTTCAGTTTAAAATAATCTAATCTAAGTTGCAGTAAATGTTGTCTGCTGTTTTTCAGATTCTACATGGCTTAAAATGATAGGAAGAAAAAAGTTTTTTCTTCTGCTTGAGTATGACAGATATTGTTGAACTCAGAGGAAGCTTAGTATGATACTGAAAGTGTGATGGCACTGAAAAAATAAGTAGAAAGTTACCAGGTTCTTAAACTTTTGCAGGTCTGTGCATGCGTTATTTGGGTCAATTTGAATGAAAGTATTTCTTCCATGCTTGCTCTCAAAAAGGAGGTGTTTTTTCTGATGTGTATTTCAGAATATGTTTAATTCTATTTTCCCTTCTAAGATATAAAAGGAGAGGAGAGTCCTGCCTTGGCATAGATGCAAAGAAACAGTGTATAACTTGGGACAGTTCTGCATCAAAAAAGAAGCAAGTACAGAGTCGACCTGAGCGCTACTTTACAAAGAACAACGTGAAGATGCTGAACACAGATGGCATCCCTGTTTGCAATAAAGATTGTCCATCTGACTCTCCTGCTTTTATACCAGTTTCCCAAGCAGAAACCAATGATTCTTCTGACAAAACAGAGGTAAATCCTCTTGGGATTTATGATCCATCAACTACAGAATGGCTACAAGGAAAAGGGTGCACAAGTGCAGACAGCGAGTCTGTAAATACACAGCAAACAATTCAAGAGTCTGGGATAAACATGAATCCCATGTTAATGGCAAAAGTGGAAGAACATAACAAGAAAGTCAGAGAAAACCCAAGAGACATTAATGCTTGGATGGAATTTATTTCATTTCAGGTATGTATTTTAACAAACCTTGTTGCTTATTATAAAATAAATACATGAATAGTATATTGTAGTTTCATTTGTTTAGGACTGTATATCTTTTGTTGGTGAAGAACGAGTGTTCATTTATCTTCACAAATGTCAGGATTCTTGTGATTTTAGTGATGATTCTTCCCAATATTGTAATTATGTTTCTTTTTCCTTTAGGATGAATTAATGAGAGGACCTAGCCCTTATGCCAGTAAGGGAGAGCAGGAAGTAAGAAGAAAATCACTCAAGTTAATCTTGGAAAAGAAACTGGCTATTTTAGAGAGGGCAATTGAAAGTAATCCTAGTAATGTTGATCTGAAACTTGCCAGGCTGAAGCTTTGCACAGAATTCTGGGAACCACCAGCTTTGATCAAAGAATGGCAGAAGCTAATTTTCTTACATCCCAATAATCCAGAGATGTGGAAGAAATATCTTCTGTTCTGTCAAAGTCAGTTCACTACCTTTTCTGTCTCAAAAATCAATAGTCTCTATGGAAAATGTTTGACAACACTGGCAGCTGTGCAGGATGGCAGCATGGTATCCCATCCTCTCCTGCCTGGCACAGAAGAAGCTATGCTGGGTAAGGTTCTTTCTGTTTCATATTATGGTCAGATTGGTTGGAGCTAACTGTGTTAAGAATAGACTTTCCTATGTATTGTGTGAAGCTTTTCTTCTCACCAAACTGCCTGGCATCCTGGTTTCTTAGCTGCGAATTAAAGCAGATATTCCAACCAAATATGGATATAGCAGATCCTTTTCTTCCCCAGGAGAGTTTATGATACAATGTCCAGTAGTGTCTAATGTGCTGAGTGGTTTATAGTGCAGTGTCAGGACTGGAGAATCGCAGCCAACAGCCCAGAGATGGCCTTTTAAAAGGGTGGCTTGTGAAAAGAGCAATTATCTCTTGTTCAAAAGTTTTAAAGCTAATTACTTTAATCCAGAAAAGAGAAAGGACATGGCAAGTCTGATGTGAAATTTTTTTGAGCATCCCAGTTTGTAGATGAAGAATTTTAAACTGTAATATCATGTGATCATGTCTTTTGTATTTATTCTATGCATATATCTACCACTTTATTATATAATTATCCCTGGAAGGAAAGTTAGTCAGATGGTTAGGATGCTGGAGTGAATCCAGGGAAGAAATGAGTTCATGCTCAGTTCTGGCATGGTCTTTAAATTTATTTGGAGCTAAATGACTTATCCCATCTCGTTTCAGTTTTGCTTCTCTACCTTGCAGTGCTATTGTGACTATTAATGTATGAATACGCTGAGGAGGGTGAAATACTAGTGTCAGCATGAATATTTTTGCCTAGTTTTTTTCCTTCTAAAATTTGTTTTCAATCTAGAAGAGACTGTTATGGAGTCCACTTTTTTTCATGTGTGACCTCTTGTTTTTCTGCAAGTCCTGTAACTGCTGAGCAATGATGCTGTCTGTTATGCAATGCCCAGTCTGGACTTAGAGATTGAGGTGCTGGGTTTACAGATTAGTTTCAGGTCTCATACAGTCTTTAGCTGATTCATCTTGGATCAAGCACTGGAAAAAGTGCTGCAAAGGAAAAATCCTGTACTGGCAGGTGGATGTTGTACAGCCTGATAGCTTGTAATTGCTTCTACTGTCTCTGATTCCAACACTTCAGTCACTTTGTGCACTAAACCAGGATGAATGATTCTCAGGACAAGTGCTTTACTCAGAATCTGTTTTTGGAAACAGGAAGGTTTTTCTTTAATTTTGTTTCCCTGCACGCATTTGAACATATGTGACTCATTAAATAGTGTTTGTCAACTGCTATGAGAATTGTTTTTTAATAGAGTTTCTTTAACTAGTTAGATAATATTATATTGATGTTTTTCAAAGTACATTTTTTCTGCCAGTGTCCATAGATGGATTAAAATGAAAATGACCCCAACTTTTAAGAGTGGAACAGAAATACAAATAACTTCCTGTTGTTCTGTATTAAGCCTGTAGTGATTTGTTTATGAACACTATTGGGTATTTTATTTTTCCCCTTTGGAATTCATCTGATTGAAGTAGAAAAAAATCTAGTGGGAGACATCTTGATTTGAGATTTCTTTATTAGTAACTCAACTATATAATTCTTAGGCTGAGTTTTAACTGGTAGGAAGAGCAGCAGATTGTTTGTTAATATGGATACACAGATTGCTTCACAAATTAATTATGAGGTGAGTAGCAGTGTAGATGTACAGTAGTCTCGTATCTTCGACCTTTGACCTTTGGTAAGGACAAAGTGTAAGAGCTCTAATTTTAATTAGCTGCAGACTGTGCCATCTAGTGGTCAATTCGGTATGCGGCAGTATCTACTTGGAAATGGGTGCGTTTTTCTTTTTAAGCATGAAATTTAAGAAAGGTGAGACCTAATTTAAAATTATACAGCTTTTACATAAATTTTGAGATAAAAAATTGTAATACTTTAAGTTTGCTAGGAACTGTTAGTATAAATCAGATGAAGATAAAGCATTCTTGAATTTTGCTGTGTGAAGAGAGTCCTGCTTTTCAAGCTATAGCTACTGGTTGGGGAGAAACATCCTTATCTTTTAAGTCAGTCCAGCTGCAGAAGTGTCTTAGCATCAGGGACTGAATTAAGTATGTATTCATTCTATTTTCAGTTTTTACCACAAAGAAAATGCTGATTTCTTCAAATATCTTTTTCTTTTTTATAATGCAGACAATCTTATGCTATAATTTATTTTTGGCACCAGCTTGGCAGCAGATCCTGGTGAGATACTCTCTACATTCAGAGTCCTTTAATCAAAGTTCATCTCTTTGAAGCTGGGACACTAGGAAAGGACAACTTTTTCAGTGTCAGTGGGACAGTGCCTAAATTAGTTAAAATACTTTGTAAGAATCTATTATATACTTAACCATTGTTTTAGTTGTTTAAATATCTTCAGAAATCTCTTGAGTCTTTGTTATTGGAAACAATAATTGGCTTTGCAGAAAAAAATTCTATTAAATGCCTGGTTTGTATATTCTAGCTGAATTCAGGCTTTTATGTGCACATCTGATGTGCATAAAAGGAGTAAATAATTTCCCACTTATTAAAAAATAGCATGATTTTTAGGAGCAGTTGATTCTAAACTATGTCATTGCACATCTATATCTAGAGACCTAAATATTTTGATTGTTTTAAACCCTCCAAAGCCAGTGCATTTAGTGAGGAAAAATAATTTTTGAAGAACTACTCAGAACTAAACTTACTCAGTTTGAAGAGCTATTCAGTTTCAAAACTGTTAGTTTTTTATTTAAGTCTTTATTTATGAGTTTTGGGAATTTTGCAAGCCAATTAAGGTTAGGATTTAAAGCAGTTCGGTTTTTGAACAGCCTCTGTTTTGTTAAGACTGGAGTGTAGTTTGGAGTAATTGAGTATCTCTGAGATGTTCTTGAGCTGCCAAGTAATAGAGGTATTTATAATACCTATTATTTCTCCAACCCTTTAATTTAAGATTCTCATGACAAATATATGACTAGAAAAACTGGAGCTTTGCTTCCCTTTTTAAGCTAAGCCTGAGGCTCCATGTGCAGTAGAGGTATGGCAGTGATTTGTTGAAGAGAAAGGGATAGGGCTCTTTTCTACTTTTAAGCAGTAATACTTTGACCAAAAGACTGGACTTCTCTTAACTCAGGTCTTACGTAAAGGAAAAAAAAGAGGGAATGACAATTGGAATGAAAATGGTATCTTACCAACCTATTCCCAGTGTAACTGTCTCATGCAAAACTGAGGCAAGAGGATTTTTGTTTTTACCACCTACTGTGTGGATTGTGATAATGCTGACCATCTTCAAAGAGTGCTGCAACCCACTGACAGATGCTGGATACACTGAAGTTGGGACCATTGTATCTCTCTTTATCATCAGCAAGGACAGTGCATGTGTAGAATGAAGAAAAAAATCATTTTTTTGGCACATCAAAGTGGGCAGTCTTAAAGTTAATTTAGCTGTGACAATTTTGACATACATTTGTGCTAGTTACTTCCTGTGGTTTGGATTTTGATTGTTCCAAAACAATTATGCTCTACAGCACTTCATGTATGTATTTTGTGTATGTGGGCTGTAATAAAGTATTTCGCAAGAAAATTAATTTGAAATACTAAAATTTTGTCTTCTTTACTTTACAGCTATATTTATTCAGCAATGCCACTTTCTGAGGCAGGCTGGCCATTCTGAGAAAGCAGTGTCTTTGTTTCAGGCTTTGATTGACTTCACCTTCTTTAAACCTGACAGTGTAAAAGATCTGCCAACAAGGGGACAGGTACCAATTTCTGTTGAAATGGATGTGTGTCTTCATTACAGAGAATGTCGTTCCAGAAAAATGTTGATGAATTTTTCAGCACATAGGGGAATATTTTGGTTAACAACTTACTTAGTGGTTCTTCAAGGTGATGCTTGCTTTGAAAAAAGCTTGTGGGTCCTCTGGAACTCCAAGCCAAATGTCTACTTCTGCTATATATAACAGAAGTGTAGTAACCAGTCGTTTTATGTCTCTTTTTACTAACTAAAGATGAAAAAATAAAAATGGAAAAAATAGAGCTAGCTGACCAATGTCTGTGTCTCGTTAGCACTTGCCCTGCTTCTTTTCCCCAGAAATGCTGTTGCTTTGTTACCATAGATGGAGAAAGCTGATATAACCTAAAATCTCTTTCATTTCTAGATGGTTTTTGCAGAATTTTCTCAGGTTCTCTGTTACCTTTTTTCATTAATTTTATGACTACATTAGGAACACCTTCATGCTTTCAAGTGCCTTTTATCTGACTGATGAAATCCTGTTCAGCTTATTGTGTTAAATGCTAAAGTAGTAAATCAGTTTTTCTCTTAATATTATCCATGGGAATGTTGGGTATGCACCCCAATAATAATAAATAAGTTAATATTTAGAGACCAGTAGCATCATCCCATTGAACTCTTAGGAGCTGTTTCCTTTTTAATGAATGAAAGGGTGATAGGGAGGGACACCACTTAAGCAGCTGGCCTGCCACAGAGAACAAAAATTGAATTTACTTCCATTACCTCACCTTCTTCCCCAGAAACCACAACTTAGACTCCATTTTCTGTTCTCTGAATTAATGCTGTTACCCACAAATGGAAGAATCTTAAATAGCCAAAAGCTAAGAGTTCAATCATAGCTATCATGCAGGATTTGGTATAGTTGCACAGATACGCATATTCAGGGTTATAGTTAAAACCATTTGAAAAACTGCAAGATTATCTGTAGTATTTTAAAAATCTTAAAGCAGGATGAAGAGGAACCTTGATTTAAAAGGACAGTGTTTTGGTTGGGAAGTGCAGTTCTTGAAAATAGGAAAATGCCAGATTTACAGCCGATCGCACATTCTGCTCTCTTGCCGAAGCGTTATGACTCAGTCTGGAATTACTTGTTTCTGTACTGTTTTCACAGTTCACTCTCTCACTTGCAGCAAAGAATAAATCCATGAGGGGCAGAATTAGATTTTGCAGTTGCTGCAGGCCCTGCGTTTTCTGATGTGTTGATGCTTGATTTTTCTTAGGAGTGTATTTTGTTGTTAATATTTGTATTAACAATCACATCTCAATGTCCAAGCCAAGTACACAGCAGAAGCATGTAATAGGAGAGATGGTGATTAGAGCTAAGGATACACAAAGTGGGAGGAATGGATCATTCTAGAGATGACCGACTGCATACAGGCAGCAACAAAGAACTAGAACCCTGGACTTCTGATTCACTGGAAAGTGCCCTGACCTTATTGACCACCCTGAAACCTGAGAAATGAAAGGCCTTACTTATCTTTTCTTCTTGTCCTTAGTTCAGTCATATTAATGTTCAGCTGTAACATTTTGATTTGACCATAGGTTTGATTGAGTTATCATTCCGTTAGCTAAATTCTTCATGATCCCATGGAAGTTAGAGAGGAGGGGAGCTTTGGGATCTGAAAGCCACACCTTGGGAACTTTGGATCTTTATCCTGGAAGGATCTGTATAGGACATTGGGCTATTATAGCAAAAATATCTTGCTGTCTTCAAAGCCCAATACCTTTTAAAACAATCTTTATGTTCACAAGAAGAGCTGGTGACAGTCCTTATGTGCCACAGGCATAACTGAGATACTCAGTTGTCCCTGCTGCATCTTAAGCATCATCTAACAAACTCCTCAGATACAGAAATTGCACCCAGATAGGTGCTTGTAGGGTCTGGAAAACCTAAGTTGATCTAGGTGATGTTTGTATAACAGCAAAAATTATTTTTCTCTATTTTTGTTTTGTTACCCCTGCCCAAAACAATAGGTGGAATTCTTTGAACCCTTTTGGGATAGCGGAGAGCCACGAATTGGAGAAAAAGGAGCAAGAGGCTGGAAAGCATGGATGCACCAACAGGAAAAGGGTGGCTGGGTTGCTCTTAAGGATGGTATGTGTCAATATGTGTAGTTCTATGTCCATGTGTTCTCCTAAATGTTTTTATTAGAATGATATAAGCCGTTTCTTTTCATGTTTTTGTGTACAAGTTTATAAAAGTATTTACTGAGATTAAAATAACGTATATCACACTTCAGAGGGAATAGCATTTCTTGAATATTCTATGTACAATGTTTTTTATGAATTATTGCTGGGTGAGAATTAAGGGAGAGAATGGCGTATCTTTCACTCTATGCTGAAAAGGCTAAAGGTGTGAGTAGTCAGTGGAGACTCACCCCTCAAAAGTGAAAGGAAGCTACCTCCCTTAAGATCCTTTCATCATATTGGTAGATGAAGTAGAATTATGTTATTAGATGATAGTTGCCTCAAGGATACCCAGATCAGTGATTCTGTTTCTTGAATCTGATTTCAGTTTCTTAAGCAAAAATACAGTAGAAATAGGAGAAAAACCTTTCCTCTTTTTTTTTTGTGATACAGAAAATTAACGAATTGCATTTTCACTTGGCTGGAGTGCTTCTGGGTGGGCAGGGATGCAAAAAATGCTTCCCTGCTGCTTAGTCTCACCTTGTCTTCTAGTCTGCAGCACTTCCCTTCATGTCAGGGACTACTTCTCAATCAGATAAATCTTGAAGGGAAGCAGGGGGCTGGAATGTGTTTGACCAAAGATGAGCTGTCTCTGCTTTGCTGCTCCTGCTGCTTCAGCAACTCTAATGGAGCAAGTTTGGCTCTGCTTTTAGTAAACAAAAGAACTGGAAGATGATCATGCACTTCCCTTGTCCCTGCATTAAGATGCAATTTCCTTGGCCCTTCACTGAGGTCAGCAGTGCCACTGCTGATGGCTATAGACATTTTGTTCACAAATATACTGAGAAGGCTCAGGATAAAGAAGAGGACCACTGCCAGTCTTGGGCAGATCCAGTACATACCAGTGCTGTTCCCCATAGCAAGAAATTCTTTATAGAGAGCGTAATCAGGCATTGGAATGGGCTGCCCAACGAAGGGGTGGATTCTCCAGCCCTGGAGGTTTTTAAGATGAGACTGGATGTGGCACTTGGTGCCATGGTCTAGTAACCACGGTGGTAGTGGATCAAGGGTTGGACTTGATGATCACAGAGGTCTTTTCCAACCCAGCTGATTGTATGTGTCAACCCCAAAAGTTCAGGTGTAATCTACAGTCAAGTATGATCATTCAAACTGTCAGGTTTTTTCAAACTTTGGTTAGAGTGTGGAAATGCTGTCATTTTTCATAGAGTTGCTGACTAAGGGAGAGGCTACTGATCACAAAACAATAGAAACAGAAATATAAAATATAGAAAGTAGAAATCTTGCAACCACCTGTTTGTTTTACCTGAAATTTAAGATTGGGAGTGTTTCACCTAACTAATGGCAAATGTCAGGATCAAGAATGTGGAGGTGAGGTAGAAATGGCTTGGTTTTCATGCAAAAAAAAAAAATTGGCGCAGGTAACCATCAAATTTGGAGGACCATTTTTTTTCCTCAACAACAAGAAAGAAAAAATACGTCAGAAAAATTTCTACAAGCTTTTCCTTAGCCTACAGGTTCTCATTAGTTTCTGCACAGAATTAATATATTGCTGACACAGGAAAAATACGCAGATTTTATCTAATAGTGCAGAAAGATTATCATAAAAGTGGATGTGGTTAAGCCCTTCATTTTGTGTGAGTTTAACTACATGGGTTGTTTCAATTGCACATTAATTAAAACATTGAAAATACCAGGTATTTAAAAATAATATGGCCAAGCTTGTTTTGCAGTGTTTAATTTTAAAGTACTACTGCTTACATGCAGTGTTTTTCTCAAAATGTTTTATGCACACGAGTATTTATAGAACATGTTTTGAGATTGTTATGCTCAGGTATGAAGTGAAGGACCTAAATTGCACAAAAAGTTGATTGCCTCTTGGCTGTTGCATGCAAGTTGCTGTTGATAAAAGTGGTGCCCAGCCTGTCAGTGTTTTCTTTTCCCCTCTGTGAGAAGGTTTGAGTGCTGACACTGGCTCAGAGCTTATAGAAAGTTTGGAAAATTCCTACTCTTAAAGAGTTGGTGTCAAAACCCAGAACTGTACTGTGGAAATTCTCAGCTCTGTCTTGTGTCTCTTTTATTAACACTGTATTTGTTTACATTTTTAAAGTAGTTAAATTGTATGTTGTGTCTGGCCTTTGGATTTGGAGGATCTCTTTTCTTTAATAGTTTTTTGTTGTGTGTGTTTTGGTTTGATTTTAGATGATGATGATGATGAAGAGATAGATGAGGATCAAGAGATAAAGGATAAAACTCTCCCCAAGTGGCATATTTGGTTGGATATTGAATATTCCCGTGAAGCAAGGCATTGGTTACCTTGGAGGCCAGACAAAAACAAAAAGGAAACTGAAGAAGATTGTGAAGATCCAGAAAGACAGGTCACTGTCATATAATAAAACAAGGGGAGATGATAAGACTAATTATCCTTTAATTTGAATTTATTACCATTGGATATGTTAGAAGAGTAATACTTTTCTCCGTTTGGAAGAAAGATCTTTTCTTTGTTTGAAATTCAAAATTTAGCTGTGGTTTTGTGCTGAGGCTTCTAAAAATCTGTGGGAAACTCATGGTAAATTTTGAAAGTCTGCAGGCAAATAGTCTGTCTTTGCTGTTCAGTAATTCCTGTGATCTGTTTGTGAAAATGTCACAGAAATCTGTGTTTAAGAAGATATATGCATTAAATAAACAAAGGGGGTTTTGCCTTCAAGGCACATACTTGGATAATTTTTTTTTTTCCCTTGAAAAATAGTTGGATATTGATTTTTCAAATAAAAATCTGTCAAATGGCCTAAGCAATACTATCTTCCAGACCTTCATTGTGTAAGTTTGCTGTGGAGATCTTTGATGCTCAAGGGCAAAGAAACCTCTTCATAGCAAATTGACAGTCTGACTGGAAAACCAGATTGCTTGTTTAACTTGTCTCTTTTTAATTTGAGTGACATTCTCATACCACTTAAGATTAATTCTAAATCTTACTGACTCGAAAAGGTTCTTTAACTACATAAGTTACAGATTTGCTGCTTTTATTTAATTGCATAAATTAATGGAGTTTGTTTTAATTTGGATTTTTTAGGTGTTATTTGATGATCTTGGACCATCTTTAATCCGTCTTTCTAATCCAAATCTTCAACGTCAACTATTATACTCATTTTTGCAATTCCTGGGAGTTCCATGTGCAAGTAAACTCTTTCCTTCCAGTCTCTACATTGCCATGGATGAAAACAACATCTTTGACAGTGTGCTTTATGAGGACAAACCGCTGACTTCTGTTGATTTTCCGCTTTCTGGCTTCAACAGTATTGGTCATATGGACACGATGCTACGAGGGAGACATCAGATAGGCCACTATAAAGAAGGAGAGGAGTTCATACAGAATGTTTTCCATGTTCTATTCCAGATATTTACAGGAAAGGAAAAATCTAACTTGTCCATTTGTTGGTTACAGTATGAGATATCTAAGGTAATGAGAAGTCTGCATATAATGACTTTTGTGATGTGTGTTTTTTTCTGCATTAATATTTATATTGAATTAAATATTGATGAAAATTGTCTTGCAGTACTAAGTGTTCAAATCAGGAAATGCCAGTTAAGGTTGCATAGAGGGTTAAAAAAAAAAGCAAACCACCAAACCCTTTTCTTCAATACATGTTGCACACTGGCATACATGTAGCAAACTATTCTTTTAAGTTTTGGATAAATGTTATTGTATGATATATTGTATGCTGAACAGGAATGGTTGCAAGTGATTTTTTTACAGGGCAAAGTGAGTCAGCCAACTGCTTTTACCAAACTGTTCTACTAAGTGGGTAATTCCCAATACCATAATAAAAGCACCTAATCAAGAAACTTTGTACTTCCTATACAAGTTACATTTGTAGTGTTACTGAAGAATATCAAACCTTATCACTTGCCCCAACCCTGGCAGTGTTCAAAGCTAGGTTACATCAGGCCTTGAGCAACCTGGTGTAGTGGGAGGTGTTCCTGCCTATGGCAGGGAGGGTTGGGACTAGATGATCTTTAAAGTCCCTTCCAACCCTTAACATTCTGTGATTCTATGAATATGGATTTATTAGAAAAAACCCTGTTATAATAAATGTCCACAGAAGGGCAGAGAATCCAGGTTGAAAGTTTGGTATTGTGTTTCCTTATAAATAAGATCCTTATCTCTTGCCTCAACATAGCCTGACAAGATCTCCTGTCCTGTAATCTCCCCATCCAATCTCCACATTTGTCTGTTAGCACGTTCCCCACTGTGAAAAGCTACTTGAGTTTAGTTGTGCTAGTCATAAGCTGCATAATTTATTTTTCTTCTCTCAGGCATTACAGGTTAGCAGCTCTGTGTTTCAGCAGTTGGCCTTTTAAAAGAGTGAAATTTGATATTACTTAATGTCAGCAGCAGGAGTAAGAATGATAAGGCTGTGTAATTTGGCTATGTTGGAGGGAGCTGACAACAGGCAGTAGCAACAGATCTGGCTGGTGGTGAAGTATGGAACACTGTGAAAACAAAACACAGTAATGAAGTAAAAAACTGCTAAGTTTTTTTTCTCCTTTCTTCTTCCACCCCTCTCAGAATTTTTCTGTTTATATTCCCCTGCAGGTCATTCAATGTCTTGAAGCAAAAAAGAAAAAGAAGCTAAAAGCACAAGGGAGGAAGAGTAAAAGGTTGGCCAAGAATTTCCTTAAAGCACCTGACAACCGAAATGACCTTTCTCTCTGGAAACTCTACGCTTACCTGGAATGGCTGCTTGGTAACACAGATGATTCCAGGAAGGTGTTTGACACAGCTCTTTGCACAGCAGGGACAGGAGGATTGAGGAGTGCCCACCTCTGCAGCCTCAGCCTGCTTTATGCTCAGCTGGAAGTGGAACTGTTAGAAAGTATAGAAGGGGCTGTTATGTCACGTGCTGTTCATATATTGACCAAATTGACTGAAAGTGGACCGTATGTGCCCTACAGTGGACAAGTGTTACCTGTGAATGTCTTGAAAGCTCGTAAAACATATGAACATGTACTGCAAGATTATTTAAGTAAAACACCAGTTTCTGATCAGGATCAGCTCAGTGATGCCGATCAGCTGGTTAACTTGGTTGGTTGTTATGCACTGTTCCAGTATTTGACTGTTGGGCTTGATGCTGCAGTTATAATATATAAACGGGCTTCAGAAAAACTTGAAGCTTCTGGTCCACAGAAATGTGAAAAAAATGGAGAGAATTTTGGCATTCAGAATTTTCCCAGTGCTCTTGAAGCTGTCACGCTGCTGCATACAAATTTACTGAGATTCCACATGAAAATTAGTGTTTATCCTCTGAATCCTCTGCGAGAGGCACTAACGGAGGCTCTGAAACGGTATCCTAGCAACCAGTCTCTTTGGAGGTCATACATCCACATCCAAAGGAAGTCTCACAGTGCTAGCAAAGCACGAAGATTTTTTGATAATGTCACAAGGTCTACTAACTGTTTAGAGCCATGGCTGTTTGCAATCCAAGCAGAGCAGATGAGAAAAAAACTCACAGAGAAAGTCCAGAGGTAATACCTTGCAACTCCTTACAATTATGCTTTTTTAAAATCTGTCAAATAACTTAATAGAGGAGAGCAAATGCTATCATAGTTCTCATTTTGCAGATGAAGAAGCTGTAGCTAGGGAAGGGTTTTTTTGTTAAAGGCTGAACAGAGAGTCTGTGACAGAGTCTTGAATAGAATTAAAGCCCTATGGGATATCCTCATGTCCTTTCTACTGGACCAGACTGTGTGCCACACTGTTTGATTACTTGCTGCTGGCATCAGGGTGCTACACATTTCTTTAAAGAATTTTTAAATAGATAAGCCTGCATAGATGGCCAAGATAGACACAGTGAGCTTAGAAACTGCTGCATTATAATACTACAGGAATAAGGAGTGTAATACAGAGCTACGCTGTAGTCTCTGTCTGAGCTGGCTGCCCTACTTTACTCCTGAGTCACAGAATACAGTTGTGGCAGATCTGTTTCCATAGTGAGTCCTCCAGAGTTTAGTTTTCGTATGGGGCTGTTGCTAGGTAGAAGAGGCTGGAAATTCCCTGAATTTGCAGTGGTCTAGGCTCAGATTTTTTTGTTCTTGGGAAAGGAGGAACGGGCAGGAGAAGCGGGGAGCGAGGTATGTGTTCCTTCTTAGAGCTTAGTCTCTTAACTGTTGTCTGCTCCTTAGTTGGAGCTACTTGTCCACTGCTACCTACATATATCTAACAACATGGACAGCTTGGCTGTTTGTGTCTGCACATAGCAACAGAGATTTCTAGTAAAGTGTTATCTGGAAGTTTTACGTAGCTGTAAGCTTACAATATTCACACTTGGTGAGATTACGTAATTACCAGTATACTTTGAAATGAGGAAGCATCCATTGCTTTGATTGCTGCAGTCTGGCAACAGGCATTCATGCATGATAGTGACATTCCTGTCTGTGTCATCCTAAATTGTAATAAGCATTCTAGCCACTGAGTGTAAAGGAGGATTGTAGTTCAGTTATTACTGTTAATTACAGATTGACACTATGATAGATTTTCATTATTCTTACTGGAAACTGACGGTAAAATTCCAGAATTATGATTTTCTCTGTTGAGTTCCTGTCCAGATTTTTTGCTACTAGCATACCCTTTCCTGTAAGTTATGTTTGTAAGGGACAAATTGGATGCTGCAAGAGCAGAGCTGAACTACTGTAACAGGGAGATAAGTGGCCTGTCAGTCATGCATAAAACTAATGTTTTGTGATGTTGTTACAAACTAAGAGAACATCTGTGCTATGTGTGACTATTTCCTATTCTGGCTTGTATTTCTGCTTGTTTAAGTGCATGGAATTCAGATGAAGAAATGAACATGAAGGGTAAAACAGGAACATATGTAAGTCAGTATTAGGTACAAGGCTTTGAATGTCTGACTCCATGCAGAGTAGATTTCATAATTTTGCCTCGTGGCAAAGGTTAAGATGAGAGGACAGATTGCCTCAAAGACCCTTGAAAAAAGAGGCAGATGAGGACCCAGGTGTTAATGGTGAGTGGGACAAGCTTGCAGGCTAAGGGGGCACACACAGACAGAAGGGATGTTGCCAGGAGTGCTCCAGGCTGTTTCTTCAAGCTCAAGCAACAAAAGTAAGCCAGTCTGTATCAGCTGTAGATGGAAATCAGTACTTTTGTGTTGTGCCTGGAATTTAGGGGATTTGAATCTCTGGCTGAGAATTATTATTGTAATCATGGTTGAGATCCAGAGCTGTAATTTTGGCCTTAAAAAGGGTAGATTTGAACAAACTTGCCTGGGCACCAGGAGATCTGCTGATCCACACTTGAATTTGTTTTGAGATGTTATGCCAAGCTTAGAACAGTAAACGATCTTGAATGAAGATGTTTTAAGATCATATGATAGTGGATTATCATTTTCAAAAAGAAGTTATTTTTGACCATGCTAAAAGAATTTTCACAAAAATGTGTAATTTATTTTTTTAACTAATTTTCCTTTTTAGAAAGGTGTTGATTATATTAACAAGTGGTAAAAATATGGTTTATAACATTCAGAGTTTGTACCATGAATTACAAAAAACTGGCTATATACAGCGCTGCAAACAGAGACAGTACATTGTTCTTTGCCCTCTCTTACCTGGATGTGGTCACTTAGCTTGGGTTTAAAGGACTGTTGTGTCTTCTTTTCTCTGTGTTTCAGGGCAGAAGTTGGTGAAGTGCATTGTACTATTCCTGAAACTGGATTAACAAATCGGATTGTAGCTCTATTTGAACATGCAGTTCAGAGCGAAAATGGTACCCATTGCCCACTGCTGTGGAGAATGTATTTGAGCTTTATGGTAAGAAGAAAACTATCAGTTTTGTTTTGTTTTACCATATTTGGAGTTCTCATGAACACAGCTGCAATACCATATTGAAAAATGAAAACTAAATGCTGCCATGCAAGGTGATGTATTTGAATTGTACTGCTTCTTATTGCTGGGAATATTAAGGAAAATGTAATTCACATGAGTTAGGAGTAATAGCTTCTGACAGTGTAATCTTAATATAGATGCAGGCAAGTTACTGTGTCTGTCATCTCATAGATAAAAATATGTCATAAAATGTCAATACATGGATTACACCCAGTCTTACAATATAAAGGTAAGTAGTCAGGGCAGAAAAATTTAAGAAAAGAGGAAGTAAATTGTAGGGATTTACATTTTTATTAGTTTTTATGTGAGTAAAAACAGCAAAGATTAATTTAATTTATGTTTTAGACCTACTTCGGGCTTCTGTAAGGCAATTACAAGGTCTTTGATATTTCTGTCAAATCTAGATCCTGCTTTTTTTTTGTAACTTCACAGAATCACGGAATGTTTTCAGGTATTTTGAAATTAGTGCTTTTAGATTGGCCATAAAATCGCATTTGTTAAGTGTTTTTTAAAGTATTTCAGTTCAAAGGATTTCTTCACAGAAATTGTGTGATTATTTCTACCTGTAACTGGGATGACTGAAGCTAAGGAGACTGTTGACCTCTGCTGCCTTTCCCTTCTAAGCTTCAGGATAGCTGTGTGCTCTGTTCCTGTATCACATAGTTAAAAGGATACTTTGAGGAGTAAGTTTTAACTCCCTCCAGACATGCTAATTTGCCATATCTGTTTTTGTATGTAAGGAGGTTCAACCTTCCCAAGCTGCTGAGTAAGAACATGTATGTGAGCGAGCTCTTCAGTGCATAAACCCACTGCATTATCACCTCCACTGTACCAAAGATGCTCTTGTGCAGTGTATGCATAGCATATCAGGTGTAAGTTTTGGTTAATAATTTGCATTCCTGCAGTATTATCTAGGCAAAGGCACTGACTTTAACTGAAATACTCAGCAGAGGTTCTTTCTGTGAGTCCTTGTTCTATTACTTGTTGTACAAGTAAAGCCTTGAAACTCCTTAAAGATGTCTGAAGTGTGTAGCCAATGTAATGTGACAAATTGCACCACAATGTATAGTAATAACAGCTCCTCAGCAGAAGAACTCTGAGCTTCTCAGCAGTCATTTCTTTGTCTCAGAGGTAATTGTTTCATTATTCCAGCTATTACTGCACTGAAGTATGAATGTTTTTTTTTCCTCACACAGGCTTCACTAGGAAAAAAAGAAAAAAGTAAAGGATTGTTCTATAAAGCCCTTCAAAACTGTCCTTGGGCAAAGGTAAGCACAAAAAACATGTAAACCTGTCATCATACTCTAATTTATGAAGTTCTGTATTTGGGGAAAAAAACCCCAAACTTTTGTAGTTCTTGTAATGAGTTACGTGCAAATGAAAGGAGAGTTTTCTGAGGAAGTACTGTTAAGGTTTTCTGCAAATAAGAGACGCATCTGAAATGGAATGCTGTTTGTTTCAGGACACAAAGGTGTTGCATTGCATTGAGGCACAGCAGTAATAAATCCTGTGTGATCTAGAAGTGATTGAGCTTTCAGACTGTGTTGTGTCATGAGCATGGTAGTACCAGAAATATACAGGCAAATAAAAATGTATGCAGTTAGTAGTATAGAAAATTGTTGAGGACCGCTTGCAACTCCTCAGGTAATGTCTGTATATGCTGCAAATGCTCCAGTGCCTCTTGACCTCCATTTTATCTTATTGAATAAAGTTATTTAGTGGGAGTTGGACATCACTTGATTAAACATCTACTTGGCTGTCACTGTAGAAGTACTAATTCTGTTTGTATTATTTTAAAGAAGTATATGATATTTCTTACATTCTTGCTACAGAGTTGTTGCCTGTCTATGTATGTATGCTTTATTCTATGTTTCTTGCTGTGATAGAAGGATGGCACAGAAAACATTCTTGTTATCTTTTCAGGTACTCTATATGGATGCAGTAGAATATTTCCCTGATGATCTGCAAGAGACACTTGATCTGATGACTGAAAAAGAGTTGAGACTGCGGGTACCTATGGAAGAACTGGATCTACTATTAGAGATTTAAAAAAGACTGTGGAGGAGTGGAGAAAGTACAGAAGCTAGTGCCAAAGCCTAACAATTAAATTCATTTCTTTTCATACAGGAACTCTGGGACCCGGGTACTGTGTACTTTTTTAAAATTTTGTTTTTTAGTCTTTTATATAAATTCCTATCAGAATGAAGTTCTACTAGCTGCGAGTATTCTGAAATCAAGGACTGCATTTTGCCCACAAAAATGCATCCATTTCTCTGAAGGAGTGCTGGCTCCCACAGAAGGATACCCTCTTTAAATAGTCTCCTGTTGAACATTGCCCACATTTCTTATGCTGTTGTTTGAAATTACATTCCCTAGGGTTCAGTAGAGGTTCAGTATCTGCCAACTATGGTTTGGTGAGCAGCACAGGAAATAAACATCTGCCACATGGATGCTCCACTATCCTCCAGTTGGCAACTTCAGTAATTTTCTTCAGCTTGGTATGTGTGTGTATATATAACTACCATGTCAAACACCCATTACATCTGTAGTATGCTGTGAGTAAAAGTTAAATCTTTGCTTGAGCAAAAACCTATTTTGGACTTGTATTTGTATACTTTGACAGATGACCATTTTAATACAAATATTTATGAAAAATATACCAGAATATTTGAAAATTCAGGAGGAACTTGTTCTTTATTTATTAATAGAGTGAGTGTATTAAAAATGAAAATGTGTCCATAATGAAGCTTTAAGCAGCTCACTTCTAAACAAGTTTTTGTAATTGATTACTCGCTTTTGACCCAAATCCAGGCAATCACTGTAAGAGAAGCAGAGGTCTGGTCTGTATTGAATCCTTAACAAAGAAGGCAGAGTAGGCAAAATATGATTGTTTAAGTCATAGCTTCTATTCCAAGAGTCTTCAGGCAAGTTCTGAGAGAAGTCATATGAAATACGGTAACAGCTGAAGGATGCGGTTATGTTAAATATTTATTTTGTAAGACAGAATATGATCAAATATGGAAAAGACTTTTCAGCATCCCTATTCTTGAGACCTGAGAACTCAGAAATTGGATCTTCATCTGAAAAGAGGGTACCTGCAGCCACTGAATACCCAAAACTGTTTCAGATATTTTTCAGAAAAAAACTAACAGAACTAAAACGATTGGGATCATCCAGCTGGTGAGATCTCATTACACATGAAACTACATCTGGACAAAGGCATACCATGTGTGGCTCAGTTTTGCCTGTAGTACAGCAATACAAAATAGAATACATTTTAGTTCAGGCCGCACTTCATTTATTCCTTTCTAAATTTATTTTATATATTACAGGGAATATGTATAATTTTAAATGGCATTACAGCACTTCTGAAGAGCCACCTTATATTGCTGCAGTTCCAAGTGATGCTGGTTTTGCTGTGAAAGTAGTTTATTAGGCTTTGTGAAAAATACGTATTTTTTTTTTTTTAGTCTGTGTTGCTTAGAAAAATGAGAGAGCTCCTGAAGTTCTTTGTCTGAACATCACAAATTATGCCTGTTTTATGCTTTCCCATCAAATCAGAATGCCATTTCCTCTGAAGCCCTCAAAGGGCCATGGAGGGGGGAGGAGCGTGGTTGTGCTCCTGCTTAGATTCACAGAGCAGCCTGGGTTGGGAGGGACCTTGAAAGATCATCTGATCCAACATTTTGTGGGACAGGGAGCCCAGGTGAGATTATCTAGCAAGCTCGACAGTCCCATTTGAGAACTTCCAGTGATGGCAGCAACTCTGTTCCAGTCACTTTTCTCTTCCTTGCATCCTGTCCCCTGAGCCCTTTCCTTTTCACAGCTTCTCCCCGTGCAGCACTCATGCTCCTCCTTCACTTTGAGTGGTCAGAGGCTGCTCACTTCCTGGAGCTTTCCTGATCTTTATTACTTCTGTCTTGATCTTGTGACTCGAGTTTGGAATTGTTGGTCAAAGTGGCAGAAGCTAAATTCTGCTGCAAAAGGTAAGAGCTGAGTTTTCAAATGTTTGGTTTTCAGTTTCTGTGGTGGCAGACGTGCTACCAGACCAGAGTGCCTGGATTTGCTGAATGCACTGCAGCTTTCCTTCAGGGAGCTGAGCTGACCTCTTTGTGGCTGTTGCTTCTAGCCAGCATTAACAGCCGTGTCCCACATAAAAGGTGCCTTGCTCGCCACACGCCATAAAGCTTTTCAGCCCCTCAAGCAACGATGAGAGCAACTGCCATGATTAGAAAGTGCTAAAAAATCCTTGGCTTTTTGTGACCTTTCCAAGGAGACAGATCTCCTGGTTTATAAGAATGGGTTATAAAACTTGTTTTTCTGTCTCCAGATGAAAACCAATTCTATTTCAGGGTTTCTGTCATCCAGATTAAAATAAGAGTCCATTCATCTGTAGGGTTTGTTTTTAACAATAAGCCACATAATTTTTACATAGAAAAACAAAATCTCTTGGCCCTGCTGCTACCATTGTTTTTAGAGCACTGGCAGTTATCAAAGGCATTGCTCTCTGTGTAACTCCACTCTCTCTTGCTGGCCAGCATTTGCTCCCACAGAATTTCCAGTACAAAGACTGCACATTGCTTAACTGTGGTCTGTGTGAAGGACTTTATATAAACCTTAGAATTCATATGTACAACATTTGGAATTTAATTACTTAGAATTCAGTGATTCCTTCACAGAAGTACGCAACACAGAATACACTGTAAGTAGTATATGTGTGGATACAGCTGAGCCAATGGAAATGTAACCCCTCTGGGGATGGAGCTGCAGGCAACAGATTTGTGAAGAGGGCAAGAATTCAAGGTTATGCTGCAGAACAGCAAGCATGTGACTTGTAGTTTGAACTTCTCTGTGCACGCCTGCTGTGCGACAGATGCACCTCCAGCTCCTGGGCTGGCTGGTGCCTGTGCCTGACCAGTGTGCACAGCCTGCCTTGGGCAGCATGGGGCTTTAGGACCTGTTCCTACTGTGGTTGGTTCCTTTCAGAGACATTATCTAGCTTGGATGTTTATGTAATGAACTGTAACCCTCTTGGAAAAACAAATTTATAAACTAATCTCACAACTACCTTACCCAAACATGTTTAGATCTTTACTAATAAGTGTCCAGCTTGCTCTCTTGTAAGCACTAGTGATAAGAGATGGGTACCCTTAAACTGTATCTCGATGTTACTCAAAGTTGCACATTTGTCATTAATTTTCATGTACATATGACACTGAGGTTATGCAAAATTGACTTTTGTCCTAGTTAGCCCCCTAAAAAAAGAAGGTAGTTAAGAGCAGTATCAGTGCTGCAGTAGTTGTAGAGACTGCTGTGCCAAAGGAGGACTGAGAGGTGGGGCACCTGCACTGCTCCCAGCCTGTTGTGGGTGGCTCACTCTGAGAAAAGCACTTGAGGGTCACCAGCGCTTTTTCTTGAAAAAGTTGTTTTTTGAAAAAGCTATTTTTCTTGAAATAGCAGGGCTTTGCCAGCAAAGTGGTTCAATTCAAATAAACGTTTTATTGGCAAATGTAGAGTTACACTGACTGAAAAACCACAACCCATCAGATTTTAACCTGTTCATGAATGAAAATTAGCTATCTGTTTTTACACAAACCTCTCATGAACACAGAGTGTTCCAGATAGTCCCCACAGAGACAGATGACTTAAAGATACAGTCCCTCAGGGGTTCCTTCCTGCTTCTTATAGAGAACATTCTCTTTAGATTTTTTGAAATCTTCATTTGTTACTTTCATTCGCCGTTCCCTCAAAGCCATCAATCCAGCTTCTGTACAAATTGCCTGCAACACAGAAAGCAAGAACTTTTCAAGCCACACCTCTGAAGGCAGCTGCATCTTCATAGTGCTCTGATGACTGTGGAAGTGAGGAGTGTTAACAAAATCTATAATCTTAAATTTGATGCTGTTCAGGAACACTGAAGCATCTAAGACAGGCTGGGTAGGGCCAGGTGAGTGTGTGCAAAAGGACAGAGTAGTCAGACTAACACTTCCCTGACCAAAAGGCAGCTTTGTGACAACAGTATTTCCCTAGAGGACAGACAGACACAGTTCTGTCCTCAGTGGACTGTGTGATCCTTCTGCAGGGAGGTGACACAGACATGTCATGTTGGTTAAACTCATGAGTGTGGTAACTTACCAGGGCTTTAGAAAAGCAGACTGGGTACGGCTGAAGTTTCCTAACCTACAGTTAAATTTTTACCTGCTTGCAACATATTCCCTAAAAATGCTTCTTATCCTGCACTATTGTAAGTGATGTTTAATATACCTTGCACAAGATGCCACATTTCCCTTTTAATTTCCCCTTTGCTACTTCTAAAATTTCATATGCAGCTACATACTGTTACCAACACAATTACGGTTTTTATCATTTCCCATTTGTACAGCAGAGAACATGTCACGCATAAGAGGTATTTTAAAGCCATTCAACTCTCCCTCAGTGACATAAACACAAGTAACTAGAGAACAGTTCAACAGACAATAATTTTGGATGCAGTAAAAATGAGATTAGATTTTTGCTTTGAAGAATGGTGATGTGCACTGACCTTAATATCTGCACCACTGAGATCATCTTTTGCCATAATCAGCTCATCCAAAGTCACATCATCTGCCAATGTCATCCTGCTTGTGTGAATCTGAAAGATTCGTTTCTTTGTCTTTTCATCAGGTAGAGGGAACTCTATTTTCCTATCAATACGTCCTGTGCAAAAAAAAAAAGAGTTGTCTTATGTTTTTTGTATGCCACTGGTGGAAACAGAGCCAGAAGAACACGTGAAGCTTTGACTGACAGTAACTGTTTCACTGGGGTGTGCCCAGAGATGGGCAGTGGAGCTGGTGAAGGGTCTGGAGCACAAGTCTTATGAGGAGCAGCTGAGGGAGCTGGGCCTGTTGAGCCTGGAGAAAAGGAGGAAAAGGAGACTTGGGGGGGACCTTCTAACTGTCTACAACTACCTGAAAGGAGGCTGTAAGCCTCTGGTGGGTGTTGGCCTCTTCTACCAGGTAACAGGCTATTAATAGGTCAAGAGAAAATAGCCTGAAGTTGAACCAGGGGAGGTTTAAACTGACCGTCAGGAAAAACTGCTTCCTGGAAAGGGTTGTCAAACATTGAACAGGCTGCTCAGGGAAGTGGGCAAGTCACCACCCCTGGAAGTGCTCACAAGGAATGTAGATGTGACATTTGGGGACACAGCTTCGTGGCAGACTCGGCCATGTTAGCTTAATGGTTGGACTCAATGATCCTAAAGGGTCTTTCCAACCTGAACAATTCTATGATTCCTTATGCCATAATGAATTTGTCTTAGAGCAGAAAGTGAGATCAGACTATTTGCAATAAACAGGAAGCTACTGGAGCTGAAAGATACTGTGCTACTGAAAAAGTCTGTCATTGCAGGCAAGAGACCCCCCCCTCACCTGGGAAACATAAGAAACCTTCCTTGAGTCACATATAAAGATAAAAAATCCAAATGTGTCACAGGACAGAAAAGTGCTAATGAAATACTTATGTTCTTGTAATATATTTCATCCTACACTGAGTTTATTTAGCTCTGAAATTTAATTTTCTGCCACACACATGATAAATCACTGTGACAACCTGAATAACTCTTCCCCTACAAAAAAAACCAAAAACAAACCATAACCAAACAAAACCAAACCCCTAACTGCAGAAGAAAGGTTTTGTAAAAAGAGTTCTATTGCAAGTCCCTATTCGCTGTGTCCTCTGTGTCAGTAGGGACCTGGAATGTTCTGGTATCCATTGATTCAACTGAGCCAGCTTTTTAAAGGTATTTTCCATCTCCAGACTATCCATTTTTCTTTAAAATATCTTTTCTAAAAAGAGTGATGGCACCACGTAAGACTACTCAGACTATGATACACAATGGTAAATCAGACTGCCAAGATGCCAGAAGTGCCCTGGCTGTTCAAGCAGCGGTTGTAATTTAAATAGCTGATACACAGGTGTAGGAGTTCCCTTACAACAACTTGCAGATCATTTTAGCTGTCTTTCAATACAGGCACAGCATTATCTCCTCTGTACTCTAACAGCACTGGGCTTGAGTTGAGCGGTGTAAAGCTCAGATGGTGACAAAACCAAACGTTTTTGGAAGAACACAAAACACACCTCAGCAAATTCATACTGTGGAGTTTTTTTTCTTAACTCCTTAGGTCCAGTCTAGCAACTGTTCAGAGTAGATCTTTGACAATTTCATCTTAAGTTATCTTTGCTCTTTATCTTAACTCTGTTAATTTAGGAGTATCTTTACAACCTCATCAATACTTAGGATTTACTTTAAAGCACTAACAGGAGGTTTAGCTTATTCTTTTGATCTCTGTGTTGCTTTCTACCTTCTGATTTAACAGACACCACAGACATTGTTTCGGTACATTTTTAATGGCCATTTAGAAATACTACTTATGCCTGTTCAAGCTCAACATGTAACACACATCTCCATCACTCACACCCCAAATAGCAGCAGTGTGCCAGGTGGGTAGGGAAGCAGCCTGATTTGCTTGCACCAGAATCCAGGCTGTCTGTTTAGGCTTAGGCTCTCACCCCCAAAGCACAGCTGGTTCTGCCACACCTTCCCCAGCTGCTGCAGGTGTTAACAAAATGCTGTTGCTGCTGCACACAGCTTGCCTTAACAATTAGTGAGAATGGCTGAGCAATCGTCATAAAAGGAAGAGCATTCAAATTGTTAGGTATATGTAAGAGGAATTAATGCATTTCTTCTCTTCCAGAAGTTTTTCTCCTATTTGGAAGCTTGTGAATGGGTTCTGATTTTAAGAGATGCACCAGCAGAGATGAGATGGTGAATAAGGACAAACTAGTAACTCACATTCCTTTTACCAGCCTGTGTTTGTCAAGTTACAAAGTCCTTTCACAAGAAAAGTAGTTTAAGCATACACAGCAAAAGAAGTCCCTTACCTGGCCTAATTAAAGCTGGGTCCAGTGTTTCTATTCTGTTTGTAGCCATAATAACTTTAACATCCCCCCGAGAATCAAACCCATCCAGCTGGTTCAGCAGCTCCAACATTGTGCGTTGGATCTCTCTCTCACCACCTGAATTTGAGTCATACCTTTAAGAAAAAGAGCATAGTCAGAAAAAGCACTATGTAAACTGTCATAAAGATATAAACAAAAGTGAGGGGGAGAAGGAGGGCATTTTTTAAAAAATGCACAGAATTTTTTTAAATTTGTTTATCCATATGGAAAAAAAAAAAAAGCAGGTTTTCAGAATCGTATTGTGATATCCAAGTAAGTAAAGAGATACTGAACTATTCTTGGAGCTGGGGAAGGTAGCAGCCATCATATAAAGGAAAAGTGTTCTTTTTCCACAGTTTGTTACATAATTGGAAATATCTCCACCCCCCCCAACAAAATTAACATAAAAAAAGAAAAACCTAATTCTTCAAAGCACACACATCCATACATGGGGCAGCAGCTGCCTACACTGGCACTGTGGGCTAGTGGCTGTGTATGATGTGTTATGAGCACCTTTATTTAGGAAATATTGGCTACTTTAAAGACTATTTCCATTGGACAGTTCCAACAAGCCTACAGAATTTTCAAAGTAATCCAACTCAGCTACAGGCTCAACAATAGTTTAGTGTGGCACAAGCAATGCTTCTCCAGGACATACGCTCTGTAACTTAGTGTGCAGTATTCTCAGAGCCTAAGTATTAAGCCACCTACCTGGAGAAGCAAATGACAAATGGATATATTCTGTGCTAAATATTCTGCTTCACTGTTGGATCACTAAAGCCAATTACTGTATACTTGGATTTGCAGTTAGGGGATCCCATACACCCATCTACACAGCATCCCTTTCTGGTTTTGACATTCTCTCACAGAAATGCTCCCATGCAGAAAGAGAACTCTCTCTCTGGCCACATCTATTTAGTATGAAAAGCTTGCAATGTGTTTTGGTTCCAGAGAAGTTACTTCAAGTGTTACTTGTTAAAAATGGTTACATCAACAACAGTATATTGGTATATATGGTGGCAGAACTAAGAACCAGAGTCTCAGTGTTTCAAACAAACCCTTCACTTCCCTGGCAATACCTGAGCATGCAGGGGCAGCTCAGACACTGTACCTCTTTGTTCCAATGGCATCGATTTCGTCAATGAACACAATGGAGGGTGCGTGCTCCTCGGCCACCCGGAACAGCTCCCGCACGAGCTTTGGGCCGTCACCCAAGTACTTCTGGATCAGCTCTGAACCAACCACTCTCAGGAAGGTTGCTGAAGTCTGGTTTGCCACTGCTTTGGCAAGTAAAGTTTTACCTATTTTCAGTTGGAAGGAAATACTGTAATTAGTTTGCAGAGGGGGGAGAGAAATGAAAGAAGCGGAAGGGAAAGAGAGATGCCTCAACCAAAACACTCGTATGACATTTGTGACAGACTTGGCAATGCTTTAAATACTAACCAAGCACAATTTATTTTACTTGTGTTATCTCAGCACGGGTGTTAACGTACTGTAAAATACCTGTGCCAGGTGGTCCATACAGAATGACTCCTTTGGGTGGCTTTATACCCATCTCTTCGTAATATTCAGGGTGGGTGAGAGGAAGCTCCACAGACTCCTGCAGCACAAGAAAAACAAACTTGTGTTTTTATAAAGATCTGTGGGGATCTCCAGAACAGCATTGCTAAAAGTAATGAAGGCAAAATGGACTCAACTGATTTCAAGACAGACCTTGAAAAGCATGGCTCTCTGTTGCCTCCAATCCTAAGGCAGGCAATAACTCTACTTGCACATCTTTTCCTATTTTTCTCCACATGACATATTGAAGAGCAGCAGCGAGGGTTCCTCCTCCTCCAAACTCAATGCATCATGCTGAATTTAGAACCCCATGAGGGATCCACTCATGGAGGACCCTGGGGCAAGGGGACACTTTATGGAAGGATGCCTTCTAAAAAGAGTTATCAGACACTACAGATCAGTATTTTGAAAGCATTTGTGGTTTTGGACACCTACCCAAAGCAAATGGGTTGCGTTTTACCAGGGCTCAGGTACAGCTCTGCTGGTAGGAAAAAAACTCAACTCCCTCTCCCCCAAACAAACAACAAATAATGCAAACACAAAACAAGCCAAATCCCCCAACACACTAAATCCTCAGACTGCAGGGCATCAGACACTCAAAACAACCTCTGCACCTCTTACAGTTTAGCTCTCACCTTGCAACAATTATTAACTTCACATGTTGCAAAATAATAAGTTATTGGAGATATTTTTCAAGCTCTGGGCTCTACAGGTTCCAGAGCAACTGTGAAAGGTTTCTGTACACAAAGCCTCCGAAGACCCACTTAACGAGATTTAGGTCCACAAGCCTGCCTAGCAAAATCAAATGAAGAAATGCATCATAGCAAGATACAAAACCCCACTACATGAACAGCAGCCTGTCCTCCTGCTTCCCCTTGAGCTCCAGAACAACAGCTACATTGCTGGTTTACTTAACTCTGTAAATGAGTACAACTGAATACCTTGATTTCTTGAATCTGGTTGTCAAGGCCCCCAATGTCAGCATATGTTTCTTGCGGCGCTTTCTCTACTTTCATCACAGTCACTAAGGGGTCTGTGTCATCCATCAGGACTCCTATCACAGCATGAACCTAATTAAAGAATTAAGAGTTGTCAAAGAAGGCAAGCAGCATTACTATTACAAGCTCAAACCTAATCCCAGTGCCCATCTATTTAGGTGTAATATGCATTCAGCACACATACATACCTACAAAACAGCTTTCTCTCTCCTGTGGTTCTCAAGACCAAAAAGCAAGTTAAAAACAGTACAAGAACTTGTAAGAAACTTCATTTTATAAAAACAACTCACTTTGTGATTTAGCAAAACAGAGCAGCCTGGCTCCAGCAGATCCTTGTCCACAAAGGACAGAATACTGACATAATGTTCTGATCCTACTGATGTGGACACAATGGCATGGTTGTCATCAATGATCTCCTCCAAAGTACCCACGGACATCGGTGTTCCCCTCAGATCATCCACCTTGGATCTTTCTTCCTGTTGTTAAGAATAATCCACGAAACAACTGAGCAACACAGGCAAAAAACATTCTTGTACAACACTGGCTCAACAATTCAGACAGAACATAACAGAACCAGTCTTTCCTGTTGTTGTTTTGCTGCCCCAAAAGGCATAAAAGCAGATGCCAGTAACAAAATCCACTACTATTTAAGTCCTACCCTACAGACACTACTATATGGATGTGAATAACCAAAATAGTATTTCTCTGTTGATGGACATCTGGGGGCTGCACTTTGACAGAGCATTAAGAAACAAAAAATCGCTGTGGCCTCACCTGTAGCAAACCATGCTTGGTCTAAAATCATTTAGCCAATTAATGAAGAATTGTGGTAAACATAATACGTTTGTATCAACTTGCCCGTTTGTGGCACTTTATTTCCATTGCTTTGGTATGAAGTAGTTCACATTAATCAGAGCACTTACTGTAACATTACAAGCAACAGTTCACTCAAACCTCACCTCTTGTTTTTCTTCCAGAGGTTTCATCTGTTCTTGATTTCTGATAAATTCTTCCTCCATTAACAGATAATCTTTAATTCTCTCCAATTTCAACAATTTGAGTCTGCACTGTGTGTGAGGAGTCACTGCAACCAAAGCAGAATCCCAGTACTTTAGACCAAGTTTGACATGGTACCAACTATTCATTAATTCATAACCAGAAATCCTACTTTTCTTTCTGCAATAATTCCTACATGAGCAGCAGTCACTATTTTACTTGTCCCAGTGTAATTCCAGGCAAAAAACATATTTAAAGATAACGTTTCCCTTAATTTCTCCTCACTTCAATTTCTCTCTCTCTTACGTGGCATCTTGCAAAGCAACAACCTTATTTTGTGGGGTTTTTTTCATGTTAATTAGAAATAAAATTACATTTGGCTTTGTGTTCATGACCTGCACAGAGCCAGACCAGAGGAGAGGACAGCTCTGCACTTCCCAAGGAAGCACTGCTGGGCAGGCAGGATCCTTACCCAGGGGGAGTTTGCTGGCAGCATCTGGTCCCTTTGTTTTCTTCTTCTTTTTCCCCACTCTGGTTGGAACTGGAGGTTCATACTTCTTTTTCTTATCCTTATTCATAAAAAGAATTCAATTATACGAAATCAGGATAACAATGAGAAAACACACACAGGCTGTTAAGTGCACAGACTGAGGAACAGCTCGAGGTGAAAGGCTTTGTAACAAAACTGTCTCCTCCAGACCTATAGCAAGAAGCCCAAAGGAAATCTGACTCTAAGAAAAAAAGTTCTGTTTATTTTACGTCTCTCATTCTAATTTGGGCTTCTACCAGTTTTCAGTGAATACAGAACATGGAAGGCTCAAGCCTGAAGTGTGTCTGTGTGTGTGTGGCTAGCCGTCGCGAACGACGATGCTTTTTATGCCTGCGCGAATGGATTTATTACGTGGAGCTCAGCGTGCGCGGAACTGGCCCCACCCCCTTTAGCCCTGGGATGCTCCTAGCCTTGGCCGGGGCAAGCCCGGACGAAGTTGGCAGAGCGCCGGTTCGAGTCCTGCGGGTCTCGCTCTGCCAAGCCTGAAGTAAACCACAAACAAAACTAATATATGAGAGGATGAGGAAAGCACTGAATCTGAATGTTTCTGCTGCACTCCAGCCAATGGATAACACACACTCAGTGCCCCAGCTCGGACTCTGCTTGCCACAGACATTGAACATCCATCCCCACAGGAGACCAGAAAGGCCTCTGAAGGCCCACAGTGGGAAGGGCACACCTCATGCAGGTAGGTGACTGTACCATGTCACTTCCAAGCCAAAAACAGTTCCTTAAGTGACAGCTTGAAGGCAACTAGTCCTTCCTAACCCTGACACATAAATTGCTGTCAAGTAAGTTCAGTTTCCCTTAAGCTCCCTTTCCTGTTTTTGAGCAGCACCTCTTTACCTCAGTGCGCATCCAGAGGCGATACAGACATTCATCAGAGCCAGCAAGAGCGTGATTTTATGCAGTTCCAAATACAAGAATACAAGAAAAATCGTATTAAAAAAGCCTACTGCAGCACACCTGCACTTCATCCTGTATTTGCTTTGTGTTGTTACCTTGTCATCCTTCTTGCTACCACCAGGGCCGTGTCCACCGCTCTGGCTTTGCCCCTGGACAAAAGGAAAAAAACCAGGAATAAATAACCCCAAACACACGCACGGCACCCACGGGCCGTTCCATACGCGGCTTTCCCCCCTCAAACGATGCGCTAATCTATGCGAGCAGACCGCGAGCAAAGGCGAGCGCCGCGCCGGGCCCGGCCCCTCCGCCCGGCCGTGACTCCGCAAAACGCCGGGCGCTGCCGGCCCATCGATGGCCCGGGGGGAGCGGCCCT
>VXBX01006519.1:480433-615426 GCA_013400415.1 Scytalopus superciliaris | reverse complement strand
GGCCGCGCTCACTCACCATCGCACCAGCCGGGAACTCGGGCCGCGTCACTACGGGCAGCGGCGAGGGACAGGCCCGGGCGGGCAGGGCGGGACCCGCGGGCAGGGCGGGCCCGGAGATGAGGGCGGGCCCGGCGGGCGGTGAGGGCGGGCCCGGCCAAGCGCGGCTCCGAGTGGGGCCGGCAGGGGCCGCCCTGTGCCCACCGGTGTCGGTTCGGAGCCAGCCGGGGGCTGCTGCTCACCTTGTGAATGAAATTTCAGATTAGGAACCCGTTTCACATTTCTCAGCAGAGGAAACACGCTGCGATGGCCAAGCGCTCCGTCTGCTCCCACCGAGGCGGGTTTTGCTTCGGAAGTGTCAAAGTGCCTGTGCCACCATCGCAGCTGGGAAGGAAACAAAGTTCTTTCCCTACGAGACGTTTCCTGCAAATCTTACAGTTTAGTTCACAACAAAACAAAAAGCACCAGCTGCCACAATGTTAATGTCTATAAAAACAATACCAGAACCTCTGAATATGCTGGGGAAAGATGCCTATTTAATTTTGTAGCTCAAGTCATCCTGTAACCACTAAGAGAGACGGGCCTTCCTGGAAAAGCCAAAGCACTCATTGTGCTGGTGTTTTTCCACCTGTAGCTGAGCTGCCGTGTGTGTTTGGAGTGTTCCAGCAATATAAACAGCCATTCATTCTGTGCATAAAATGCCAGTAGCTCTTCTTCCAAAAGTTTGCTTCCCTGTAGCATTTTTCCATCTGTGTTTGCAAAATACATGAAGGCATCCAACTTTGTTTTAAAGTTATTTGCAGAGAGAGTAGCCAGAAAGGCTTCTCTGCAATGAAAGAATGGAAATACAAATCAAAGAAAGGCGGGGGTGTGGGGGGGTGGTTTGTATGTCTAGGAATGAAATCTAAGCTTCATGAGTTTTAACTGCCAAGAAAGAAGAGGTACTATGACCTGTCTGTTAGGACTTCTTGCTGTCAATTGACCTCTGTTCACAGGGCTCACAGAACTAAAGTAGAGGGAGAAAAGTGGCAAATATACTACATGCCCTGTATTTAAAGTTATGGGTTTTTTTTCCTAGACCTGATGCTTCCATCTCTTGCATCAGCGAGTCAATATGAAAACATGGGTTGTGTATAATGGTGTGAGGTTCTGATCATTTTCTTTGGTTTAGTTCCATTTGTTCACAAGGACTACTGTTGTGCACTGTGCATTTAATCTGACTTTTCTATTGTTTTCATTCTTCCATGAATCATCTGTATGGTGTCAGCTGTTCTGTAACTTTTAAGGACATTGGAATGAAATTAAATAAAAATAAGTGTTCTCTTTTTAAATAATATTCACTTTTTGGAATTTACTGTCTTACAGGATTGCATCTATATTTCTTCTAACCTTACAGAGTACAGGTCCTAGAACATCCTTTCTCTCAAATATGCACAACTTCTTTTCCCTTCAACCCCTCTTTAGGTTCAGACATATCCATATTTATTTTGAATTATACCTGTAATTGATAGTTCTGGTTATGACTGAGATTTCTTGTCACTATTTTTTAATGAAAGCTTGATTTTAGTGGTTTGTAGCTTTGCAGTCATTTAAAGTGGGATGATTATGATTATGATTTAGGTGACCTAAATGGTAGGGGTGTAGGGTGAAGGTAAAACTTGAACTTTGCATTTATGAGCTCACAAGATAAATCTGTGACAGCATATCTGGTTTTGTAGCCTTTATGAATATTAGGAAATTATATATGGGAACAATAGTATAAGGATATTGTCACGATTGTCTCCCAGCTCATGTGCTTAAATACTTTCTCTGGAACAGCTGTGGCAGGAAACATGAACCACAGAAGAGAAATGCTGTGAGTTTTGAACCAACTTCTGATTTGGAGTGATCTGGTTAATGGCTCTCAATTCTTGGGATTAGTAGTGCTGGTAGACTGGAAAAGCTGTAGAAATCTGGTTCTGCAACCTGGCTGCTTGCCTCAACTTTGCACATCCAGATTTTTGGTTTGGTTGCAGAGTATGGATAATATCAAATTAAGAACTTTGAACAACAAATATGCTTAATTATCCAAGTGCCTCTGAATTCTTGTGTTATTCTTACTAGAAAAAAAAAAACCAAAAGAGCGAGCAGGGGTAACAGGAAGGAACACAGAGTCCTTGTTTGTTAAAGATTAACATTGCCTCGGAGGCATCAAAAAGCTTCTCTTCATATGAAAAAATACCAAGAGTTGTTCAGGGAGGGTAAGTTTTTTTGTGCTTAGTTTCTTCTTGGTGTTTTCTATTCCCTTCTCTTTATTCTGCAGTAAGCTTAGTACTGATCGTTTTGGCATATTGTAAAGCCCCCAGCTCTGTTCCCAGGCCTTTGAGGAGGAAGAGGGCAGCTGAGGGCTGGGGGAATATTGGGCTTGTGATTAGTACATAGCAAAGAGGTTTATTTTCCCTTTGCACATACAGGAAATTACTAGGACTGCTTGTGTTTTTGATGTTAATTTGTCTTTCTTAATATATGTCTAGCCGCCTAGAGCTTTTTATGTTTGCATAAAATTAAGTAAACCTACAGATTGGAAAAAGATTAATCTTGCTATTGTAGCTACATATAGTGGGTCATATTTTCAAAAGTTGCAATTCAGACTCACTCTTTTCATAAATGGGCTATGCACTTGCAACCCCTTCAATAAAATGAACAAAAATGCAAGTTATTAAGGACCATTTGGAATTTATTTTAAGTGTGCATGTGTCAAAGTACCCGATGAAACTTCTCTTCTGCTCACAAGCGATTCAAACATTTTAGTAATGGAAAGTATCCCTACCATCTACTAACTGGTGTGTAACTATGTGAAGTGTAGTTATTAGCAGGATACTTACCCTTGTAGGCTCCTCGAAGAATCAGCCAAGTGAATTTTCTCCCCCAATTCAGAACAAGGCTCATCATCTTCTGGAAGAGTCTTTTGCTTTACATTGCCCACCCATGGAACTAGGGAGACAAGTTTTTTGCACTAAGCTGCTCAAATACGTGCCTGTTGTCAGGTAAAATGATTGCTTCCTCCTTCTTCCACCACCAAGACTCAAATATGAAGATTTAAAAAATAGGAATGTCACCTTCACCTCTGTTGTTTTTCCTGAAGTCTTTATTGTATGTTTGAATCAGTTCATTTTACAGCTCCCACTGGTATGTGTTGGTGTTGTGGTCTGAGTACCACTGAAAAGCAGACTTCCCAGAGCAGGAATTTTTTTGAACTGGACAAGCAGAAGTCAAAACACCTGAAGTGCATGGATGCTTTCCCAAGAGTTTTGTGAATAAAATTCTTGGGAATCTCTCAGTGCTGTAGCAAAGTCTGACACCTGGAAGACTGTTTCATACATGTTTTCAGAATACTGCAGGACAAGTAATTTTATTAAAAGTTATGTTTATAATATACTGTATCTTTATATGATCTCATTTGGAAATCTTGAAGCAACACACAATTCTCCTAAGTTAAACCCTGTAGTCTTACAGGCAGGCAGGTAGCTGAGGGAGACTGTCTCAGTCTTAACATCCAACAGCTGAAGTGAAACTACTTCTCCCTTAAGCAGTATTGAGTCACCTCATTCCTGCAAGTGATGGCAAAGTTTGTCCCCAGGGATTCCATGGAGTGAGAGCATAAGGAGAGTAAAGTGGCATCCTAAACCCAACGTAAGAGTGTAAGAAGAAAATACCTTTCTCCTTGTGCAGTTGTCAGCAAAATACTACGTAGTGTGACTTACTAGTTCCTGTATTTCAGTAAGAAGAGATCCAGTAGTACTTTAGCAGTGAGCAAAGAATGATGTTGCTGTGGTGAATTTTTCTGTGTGACAGGCAAATGTAATAATAAATTGATTTGTTTGTAAGGTGTAATATATTATCTGGTCCAAATTCTGTAGGGCTTTTGGTAGCTTAATGAAAGCTGAAACAAAAGACCGTCTGATAAGAAAATTACTAAATTTGGGGCAAAGAGAAAAATGTAAGTGATCAAATGTGGAGATATTATCTAAATGGAATATGGAGTTCTTCACCTCGCTGATTAATGGTTGCTGATGTTGAAAAGATGCTATTACTCAGTGCTCCTCAGAGTCAACTCTACACTAGTAGTCTAGAATGGCTTTAACAAACTGAGTACTTCATCATTAGTTACCATCAGCATTCACAGAAATTGGTTTGTTCCAGAGCCAATTTGCAGGAATCAGTCAGATGATGAAGAGAGACTGAAATAATTTTTATGGAAAGAGAAAAGCATGAACTAGGCTTTTCCTTTCATTTCACAGAAAGTAGTATTTCTAAAGACAAATACAAATGCTTTCTAAATATTATACTGACTACTACTTAGTCTGTGAGTCTGAGATTCTTAGACAGCAATAAACGTTTGCCAAATCTATGAGCTCTGTTCTTTTATTAACTGCTAATGATTTGTATGTTTTCTGTCATGAAAGGGCACAGTTGTTCTAATTACTCATCTAATACTGCAAGTGGTCATGCTTTGCAAAACCCAGAAAAGGCATTTTGCTTGCTCCACGGGGCTTCTCCTCACAGTGCAGTGCAGAGGGAGGCCAGAGGGCAAAGCACATCAGCACAAATACACCAGCAAAGCGTTCAGTAAAGACAGTACTTTGGAGAACAGTCTTGAACTCAGAAAGCATTTAGGGACAGTCCCAAAACCCACTGAAGTGGATAGAACGAAAGGCTGAATCTAACAGTGTAAAGTGTAAGTGGACTGAATGATCTGAGTATTAAAGGAAGTAGAAAGTGGAAAGTAGGGAGAGAGCTATCATCAGTGTGGGAGAATGGGAAATAATTGTCTGAGACATCAGAAGAACAAGTGAAAAAATCTTAATGTCCTTGGTAACCCAGGAGTCACTAGTTTCACCACCTTGCTGCTGGACTTGACGTGAAAATATGTTAGGTTTAATTGCTCCTCCCTGAAGTCCTAGTTGTGCATTAATCTGTTGGCTATAATGTAATGACTCCTCTCTGTCATTTCCTGCAGCATTGTAATCTAATACTGCACAAGCGTCTCACCATGTTCACATCCTCTGTTGAATAATTGTGGCTTTGGTTTCATGATGCGTAGTCTGTTCAATCAGCCTGTAATTGCAGCACTATCTGGAGGTATGGTTGATATATCTATGTAATTATGTTTATTGTTAATAATGCCAATTGAATCAGTTGAGTTAGTCAAATCAGTCATCCTCACTTGCAAGCAACAGTTTCTAGAGATGATTTCTTTAGTTGCTGAGGACTGGGTTTTGTAGTTGTGTTTTGCTCTTTCACAGAAAACATACACTTCTTGAAAGATTACTTGAAAGATTACACTTCCTGTAAAGGCTGTGCAGAAATCTTGTCTACCCAAAACAGCTGGAGAAGGTCCTGAATTCAGTGCAATGAGTGTGGCACTGACATGAGGAGTGCAAAATGAGAAATGCATGAATTCCTGTTTGCATTGCATATGTCTTCATATGGGCTTTTCTAATACTGGCAGGGTGATGAATTCAGGAGTATTTGGAAATGCCAGCCTTGTCTGGAAAAGCATAGGAGCCATGCAGCTGCTGTGGTTCTGAAGCTGTATTTTATCTTCTACAAAGATGTCTGTTGAAAAAAAAACTTTGTCCCTCCTTAATAGTTTTCTTTCTTTCCAGCCCCACATAAAGCCAGCCTTGGCAAAGGTTTTCAGGTATAGGTTTACAGTTGGTGAAATTGTCTGTATTTTCTGCTGTAAATACAGCTCTCTACTTCAGTTTTGTTCTTTTTCATTGACATCAGTTTCTTTCACACTGTATTATTCAAATGTTACATCTATCAGGATAATACACTTAATATTCTGTTCAAGGCCAGGTTGAATGGGGCCCTGAGCAACCTGGTCTAGTGAAGGGTATCCCTGCCCACAACAGGGTGGTTGGAACTAGATGATCTTTAAGATCACTTCCAACCCAAAACATTCTATGACCTTATGACTATAGTGTGAGGTGTTTAGAGACCATATGAGTTTGATTTGTAGAATTATACTGTTTTTCAATAGTGTCAAACTTCACTGGGGTCATACTATGACATTTTGGGTGTCGCCTCTTCTTCCCCAGTCTTCTGGTTTAGAATGTTATGCTATTTACTCTTAACTGCATTTGAAACACGTTTATCTGCTGTATTAGTGATTTCTTGAATGGCAACATGAGTTTTGGTGACAGGCTGATGTGCACATAGTTCTGCATGTCAAAAGTATTATGCCCCATCAGTGTGATGTCTCTAACACAAGAGAAAGACTTCAGTCGAAGATATATAAAATTATACAAGTTAGAGATAGAACAGACCTTACTTTTTTCAGAATATTTTTCTCAATGTGATAAAAAAATTGATGCAGCCTCTGATGACCCCCAAGCTGGGTCAGAATGTCCTAGCTGAACAAGCTACATGTGACTCAACAGCAAGGTGCAAAATTCCCCAGTCCATTTTCCTGCTTTTGTTGCTCTTAACACCTAAAGACAACTTTCTGCAGCAGCACTGTATTGTTTGGCAGGTCTCACATCCAAATAGTGGTCCAGTCCAAACATACTTATACATGAAATGTGATTGCATCATGGCACAATTGTGGATTCGGGAACCTCTTGAAAGTGTTCCAGTTAATTAAATATGAAACAGGGACAGTAGTTACAACAATGTCAACATATTCTGCTCTCAGCTCTTAAAAGAAGAGCTCATGGTAAAACAAATTTCCCCAGCCTGACAATGAAAAAGACAGATGGCCACTCAGAGAAACACTGGTCCTTTGCAAAACTAAGAGAAAATCCAGCTAAACCAGCATGTTAAACACAATGCACTGTTGGTAATAATTATACAGGACTGTATCTATCATTGGATCTAAAAGTATAATTTAATTTAGAGAAATTAATGCCTTTCCTTGACTGACTATACTTTTGTTATCAGGATCTCTCTTTGTGAGTGTATGTGTTCCATCCACTTATGCTTCCCTTAATCAGATACAGAGATAACATGGTGTTTACCATATATCTCCAGGATGCAGAGTAGAAAAGCATTTGCAGTTTCAAAAACTGTCTGGTGTGGAGTGTCAGATTTAAGTTGTTTCTAACTAATTTCCTGGAGGTCTGTCTCCAAACTCAGTTTAGGGATACAAGTGAAATAAGCAGCATATTTCCCTCCTCTCCCAAACCCAATCATACAAACCGTAGCTGACCCAGCATACTCTTCATGTTTATGCTGCAGGAAAAAAAAGCCCCCAAACCAAACAGCTCTTGCAGCATCAAAGACAGGGTCTACCTGTAAGATTAGTTTTATGCTTTCACCAGATAAAACTGAAAAACAGCAACATTGTTTAACATATATTTAGCTTAATAAAGAGACTTCAGACCAGAAAAACAAAACACATAGTTTGAAGAAAGATTAATAACTCAGTTCACCGTTGTGTGTTAGGAGTGAGCATGCATGTGCAAAGGTAAGGTAAAGTGTGCAACTCTGAGTCCAGGGCTGAAATTTGAGGAGCTTAAGGCAGGACAAAGGGAGGAAAGGCAGCAGTGCACAGCCTGTGTAGTGCAGGGGAAAGAATGGAAGAGAAATGCCTGGACCTTCCAAACTACATTATTAGTACATCTGGTAGAAAATACACATTAAGAATAAATCATGCATTGAAAGAAAGAGTTCCATGGCAACATAACAGTATTCACCCACAAATATGTAAGTGATATTTTATGGTTAGAAGTAACTCATTAAACAGTTTAGCATTTTTAGATCCTCCTTCTCATTTTGGTGATTCTCAAATAGAGCTTGCCAGCAGAGATCTTCGTGTGCGTGCATGCTTCTGTCTTCAGGAAGAGATGTACTTTTTACTTTAGGTTGTCATGTTTTTCTCCTTTTTTATTCATATTGTTTGTTTGTTTGTTGTTGCTCTTATTGATACTGCACTTCTCTGCAATTGCAATCCAAGTAAACTGTCTCCCCACACAGAACGGTCACAGTTGCGCAGGAAAATAAGCAAGACACTCAGCCAGTTTAGCTCAATCCTAGGTACTTAATAAAGTGAGAGACTAAACAATGGCATAATGCGATGTGATAAACAAATTGCCAAGGATGAAATAGTTAATATTGCAAAACCAATAATAAATAGAAAAGAAAAACTATCTAAGCAGTCTCTAAATGCATGTCAGGGCATATATGTGGCAAGGGTTTGGAAGAACAGGCTAGAAAAAGAATATAACTTCTAAGAAGCATAAATTTGTATGTAAATAGGGATACTAGGATGACAGAAAGGAGCAGAACATAATGTTACTGCACAAGCTGCCCAGAGCTAAGTCTGTGGATGACTCCTCTAAACAGAGTATTGGAATAAAGACATTTAAACAGACAAGGAGCCAAATGTTTGGATACACACACCTCTGGCCATGTCCTGCCCTGGCTGTGAGTGGCTCTGGGTACAGGGCAGGGACAGCCTGCTTCCCCGTAGTATGTGGCACATCATTTCCTCCTGCTGAGCCTGCTTTCTTGGGACTTTTCTGTTAACAGGAATTACTCATTCTGTGGTCTTTTTATCTCAGGATGCTCCTTTAGTAAACAAAGCATTGGTCATACAGTACAAGTAACGTTTGAAAATGGATCTCCTGAGCACATTTAATTGAGACTGAATACAACACTATTGCAGTAAAATAAATTCAGTTCTGCCTCCAACAGCTGGGAACTTTGTAGGGAAGAGTTTTGATGGCTTCTGTGGCGAAGTATTACAGAAAAGGTTACAGAAAACAGTCAAGCAGAACCTACTAAATTTGTTCTTGGTTCCTTAGAAGCATTGTCAACCTTTTTATACTTCATTCTTCTGTCTTCTCTTTAAGCTTTGAATTTTCAGAATATTAGCAAGTATTTCAGGGTATTTTCTTAATCCAGGCTTTTGGCTATCCAGACTGGAGCAGAGTTACTACTTTGTAAATTGGAAGCTCTTCCAGGTTCGTGTTACTGCAATTAAATGGGAACTATCACTGTTTCCCTGGGAGGTAGTCAGGAACCCTGTCCACTGTTCATCCACCTCCACTCTGTCTGAATGTGGGACTTTGTATGGAGATTAAATAATTTTCTTCTCTACAATAAAAGTGACAAATAACACTAATTTTTCTCTTTATTTGCCTTTTTTCCTTAACACAAGCACCAGTCCTCTGGAGCAACAGAGGCCTTGAAAGTGAGTATCCCAACAAAGGTGAAATCCCCATGCCAGGGCTTGGGCAAATGCAAACCATACTATCGACAAAGTGATTTCACAAGAGAAGCAGGGCACTCCTGGGAAACCTAGACAATGATGGAGCGTTCCCAGAAAGCTGGTAGGTCTCAGGAATCAGCTGTGATCACAGAGAGTGAAAATTCTACTTTTTTCGTCCCTGTCTGTTCTTTAAAGATGCCACACTTCTTCTATAGCAGAGAGTACACAGCATGTCTTAAACACAGCCCAACACTGTGAATCTTATTTTGGAGATCCTGACATTTTCTATGCATTTCCTGGGGGAGCCCACACAGCCAAGTCAAGGTCATGGTTTCCAAGAGGTAACAAGAGGGAATTCACATTCACATGATCCCGGAGGATTTTGGTTGATTTCTGAAGCCCAACTTGACATCTGGCCATTTGAAATCCAGATTTGTGGTCCTTATCTCTACAGTAACTGCAAACTGCCCTGTGCTATTGAACCATACCCAAGCAGATGAGAAGCAGGCACGTTACCTTGAGTAATTATGATACCCAGGTAAAACTCTTCATATTAAATGTCTGCTCTTGAGCCAGAAAAATCTGTAGCTTGTATAGTCATGGTATTTTTCATTTATGTTAGATCCCAAACTATTAATAGATGTCTTTAAGATATAAGGAAATTGAAAAAGAATCTGACTCATTGCCTTGTAAGAAGACTGCCTCTCTTTTTAGTAACTAACTGCAATCTGTGTCTCCCCAAGATATTTGGAGCAGCTGCTCTGTCTTTCACTTCATGACTGGGTTATTGACTATATCACAACAGGATAAATGGAAACAAAATAAATGGCACACAAATGATGCATTTATACAGTGAAGGGCAGCAGTGTCAATAATCATGGCTTGTGTGGACTTCAGTGAAAGTTTGCAAATTGTTCAGAATCATAAGCAAGACAAACTAGGAGGAGGAATCACTAGGGCAGGTGAATTTACTACCCCAACCAGATGCATTTTTCAGAGGTCCTACTGCCTGTTAAAAAGTGATTGGCTGTGTAATTACGGATATGATTACGAATATTAGATCAACAGGCTGACAATAATCATGGTAGCCAAATTTTAGTCTCTGGCAGAAATGAGATTAACAATTGAGAAGTTCTCTCATGGAGACTAACCAGATT
This sequence comes from Scytalopus superciliaris, assembly GCA_013400415.1. Classification (NCBI taxonomy): domain Eukaryota; kingdom Metazoa; phylum Chordata; class Aves; order Passeriformes; family Rhinocryptidae; genus Scytalopus; species Scytalopus superciliaris. The sequence continues at coordinate 605,073 of VXBX01006519.1, read as the reverse complement.
TCCTGTGCAACATAAGCATTCTTTATTAAGCTTGTCGAACGAAAAGGCCTCAAGATATCCTGAAATAGCAGTTCATTTCATCTCTTTTTCTTCCTTTGAATAGGTTGATGTCTGATGTTCCCATCAGTTTGTTCTATAGACCACTCACACAGTGTGGAATGGAAGACAGGTTTGATGAGCAATCCAAACACGGCAGGGAAGGTACCAGAGCTGGATCACTGCTCAGTGAGGTATCTCTGGAACAGGGTAACTCAATGTGGGTTCTGGACAGGCAGTGGGAGGCTGGTGCACAGGCTGTTCAGGACAGCAGCCAGGTCTGAATTGCAGTGTCAGAAGTCACCTATATCCATGGCAAGCAGGCAAAGGTTTTGGCTAAAGGCGTTGCAGCCCCCAGGGGGGCAGCCAGCACCATTCGCTTGGAAGTCTGTCTGCATGTTCATAGCACTGGGTACCTTCGGTTCCTCCAGTTTGCAGAGTCCAAACACTTTCCCTCAAAGGTCCCCTTGGAAGAGGTTCTTGTCAGACTTTTCTGCTGCCTCCTCCTGATATTTTGTCTGTGGAAGCTGCAGACAATCCAACATCATGCTTGCTGCAGGGCTTGTATATGACATTCACAGCACTGCCAACCCCAAATCCCAAGACATGCTGTAAACATTGAAATAAGAATTACAATATTGCCCATGATTTTTAGAAACACATTTTAATGGTCGCTCTGCCCAACAGGTTTATGACCTTACAGACTGCATCAGAATTTTGTGCTCAAGCTTTTCATTGTGACCATGACAGAAAGTTGAGGTTCTCCTAGATCACAGTGATGCAGAGGCTGGGAGTTCCAAGGAAAGTGTTCGATATATACTCAATACACCAGTATAATCAGTGGTGCTGACAAAACCCATGATTATTGATGATCATTCAGGAGCACAGACCTTGCAAGGCAGTGATGAAATAGTAAGCACTTGTTGGCTAGATGAAGGGCAACAGTAGCTGAAGTGATGAAAGGAGAGGCAGGGGAGCAGAGCTTTACAAGGTTGTGCTGCCTGGCTGCTGGCTGAAGTACAGAGGGATTTCAGCTGATTCCTGTTACCTACAGCCAGAGAAGGCATTTCTGGAAGAGGAAAGTAAGAGTCTGCAGATATGTACTAGGAATAGAAAAAAATGGGAACCTATTTATTTTTTTATCACTACCTTGTGGTAGGAACATTGAAAAGTCTGTTTACATACACCACCAAACAAAAAGGAGTGCTGGGCAGGCAAAGATCTGACATATATGCAATTTTAACACAAAACCAGCAAGAATGTGAGGTTTCTGCTCTCAGACTCCTTGGAGGAGGCAAAAATTGCCCTTAACCATTAACTTGCATTAATGTCCTGAGTTTGTAAGCAGTTCTGTTCCTCCCATGGTGAAAGAGATGTAAGGAAGGATAACAATTTTGAGAGTTTTGGTTCTGGGGTGAGACATCCTGACAACGCTTCATGTGTTGTAGAGCCAGCCTAGCCAGGCTTCCCAGTGACTCAGGGCTACTGGGGGGCTCCTGCATTCAATGCTGGCAGATGAAAGGCAGTGTCACACAGAGATGTGAGTGGTCAGGAGGACCAGGAGGTCTTCTTTTTTCCTTCTTCTTTCCATTTTCCATTCATCATGACTCAACATACTCACTGATAAGTCAGTGACTGAAGATTTCTATATGTGCAAAAAAGAGCCTGGATTTCATCCCTGCTTGTGTGACCTTGGGGTGCAATTCCAAACGGGCAGAAGTTCAGTATTCATGACCTTATCTGCCTTAATCTTTTCCCCCCAGCTCATGTGGTGGCCAGGCATCCCAGCTGCAAAATACCATGAGGTAGGAGCATCAGCCCCAGCTGAACTGCGAATGGACAACTCACACAGCTGCAGAGGAACAACCAGGTACTGAAAGCAACCTGGAAACTTGTAGTGACCAGCCCAGAGGGAAAAATCACAAAGTCATCCTTGTGCTCCCAGCCCTCCAGAACAGACAAGTAATAAGGAGGAATGGAAATTCACACGGTACCACCTACAGTGTGTCAGGAAGCTCCCTGCACACGCTGTTCAATGACAGACATGTATGTGGCTGGGCCATTTGCCATATCAAGGCACTAGCTCATTGATTTAATAGAGTGGGTGCACTGCTGAGAAAAAGAGATGAGATTTTTCCTCTCATATGGCTTATAGGAACTAATTATTCTAGCAATTCTCTGTGAGAACATGGAAAATGTCAGATTAATGTATTTTTTGTATTTAAACACAGTATCTGTTGAGAACATGTGAGCTGTTTGTTGCATTTTTGTTTGCATTTTTTGCATTCTGGTGCAGCAGAGAAGTTCTCAAGTCCTTTGTCTATACAGCTAATTGAAAATGAGCCCTCACGCTCCAAGCATGAATGCAACACTCACAACCAGAACTGGGTTTGATCGTTAGGCTAATTCAACTCACTAAAAAAGTAACTTTGCACCAGGGCTGTCTCTAAGAGTCTGCCTGCAGTAAGCAATGGGCAGGAATAAGAGCTCTGATGAAAGTCCAGAAACAGCAATAACACAAATACCAGAAATTTTCTCACTAAAAAAGTAGAGATCTATTACAGTCCTGTAAATTCTTTCAGTTAAACTGGGGTGTATGGGACCAGAAGCAATTCATGCTGCTATTGAACAGCTATTGTTGCAATTAGCCTTAATAGAAAAGTCCTCCTGAAAGTTCACTGTCTGAACTCTGCTGTTAGCTCAGTTATTAATTTCCTATCTAATTACCAAGTCATATTTCCTCTTTGCTACAAATCCCTTGCTATTTTTTGCCTTAGAAAGAGTGTAAATTTTTACATGTTTACTGTTACATACCTAAACAAGTAAATTGCTTCAGTGTGATATATAAACTCTTTTGTACCCACTACCAAGAGTCCACAAGACTGTAACATGGCAAAAAGACACAGGAGATATGGAGAGTCACCACAATCTGAGGTGCCTGCAGCAGTGGGGTCAGCATGTCAGTCTGATCTAGAAACTGATGACAGCTCATCTCCCCTTCAAGTTTGGGTTTTCATCTACAGATTCTTCCTTTTCTTCCTTGGGGACAGGGTATTTCAATGATTGTTCTCTGCCTGTAAATTGCATGGATGGTTTAGTTACTGTGCTGCCATCTTTGTGCCTCTGTTTCAAAGCTGTCAAACAGCTTCATACCCAAGAAATTCTAATTGCAAATTCCACATTGTTTACTTGCATTTGATTTGGTTGTTCACACAAAATCAGAAACCACATTCCCAAATGACAGAACAGGGCTGTGTTGCTAATTAGCATCCTGCTGATTTATAATATCTTAACAAGCCAAGAGTGGTCACATGTTCCACTCTGCTCTAAATTTGCTCAAAAGATGAACTGGAAACTACAGTGGTTCTTTTTCAAAAAGAGAAAATTAAAATTAAAGTGAATGTCAAAGATGGTCTGATTCCTTTGTCGCACCTAACAATATGTTATTCCTATTGATTCATCTGGAGTGCATGAAGCATGTCTAAGCTGCAGCAAAGAGAATCTGAAGTCTGTAAGGGGGGAACTGGTCTGTAGAAAGACAAAATGATGGGCAGATGAGTGTCAGCCCCCGTGTTCCCCAGCATTGCAAGCAAACTGCTGGAGCATCCATTGCCTAGGCAGTTAGCACTGGCCTTTTGGCAGGGGCTGTGCTAGCAGGATGTACTCTGTGTGGGGGGGCGGGAAGAGAGACTGTCAGGTGCAGGAGTGTCTGTAAAAATGCTCACCTGGAAGGCAATGATGAAGCACAACAACATCAGTGGCAACAAATCCCAAACTTTCAGTTTCCTTTCTGCTTCATACAATAGTCCTGGAGAGATCAGCCTCAGGTTCCCATAGCTTTTCCCATAGCTGGGGTTACGGCAGTCACCACTCTCCCTGCAGCAGCTGGTTGTCTTCTTCTCATTAGGATAGAAAGAACAACTGTGGTAAGACAAGGGTTTTTATATTGGGTTGACCCCTGAATTTGCAGCAGCTGCTGCTACTGTCCTCTAGGTACTTGGAACTATAGATGCAAGCTGAAGCAACAGCTCACTCCCATAGCTGCAACCTCCAAGTCTTCAGTGTGGAGTGAGGCTTGAAGGAAGGAGCATGCCCCAGGAGAGCAGCTCCCAGGATTCTACAAGATGTCACTACCTCTGCCTGTCCATGAGAGACGTGAGTGCTTTTGTGTTAAGTGCAATGAACGACCTTATGTCTTTTTCGTACCTCCAGAAATCACTGAGAAGTCAGCACAGGTAAATCCTAGCAGGTCTATGCACCACTATTGCTCATGATGCCAGCTGGGGAAAGTATTTGGATTTGAAACATTTAGCAAGGACTGAAGTGCCTCAAAAAACTGTGACAGCTGTGCTGTGAAGATCCTGCACCTCAGGCCCCCAGCTGCTCTGCAACAGCTGTTAGTTTTCACAACATGCTATGGTGTTGATTTTTATTGCCTTGTTTTCACAGGAATAACCAACTTGGAGAATAGGTGACTGATGCTAGAAAGACAGTTCTGATTTGTATAGTTTTACCAAGTTTGTAGATTTCCTTCAACATTGAAAAAATACTACCTATGGGTGCAGAGCTGGGGAGGTGTGAACAACACGAAAACTGGTATCAGCAGGGCACAACCACTCCCCCCCAGTGCAGTGACAGTGCAGCTGTTACCCAGGGGTGCCATCCATTGGCACAATGCAGAGAATGGAGGCTTTCAGAGAATTTCCCTGCTCAAAGGCAAAAGCACTCACTTAGATAACTAAAAAGAGCATTCATGTCAATCTGATGCCATTATGTTTAATGGAGCTGAATGTGTGACTTCTGCTGAAACAAAATACTCCTCCAGCAGAGTGAGGAGAGAGAGACACACATTTTACATTGTAGTAGCCCCACGGGAAAGAGAACAAAGGCTGTATATGCTCTGAGCCTAATCAGACAGCTGTGGTTATTTTGTGCATTGGAAAAGTGAACATGGGATTGATATTTACATAAATTCCCTGGGAGAGCTGTGTAAAGGTGGAGTGACTCGCTACCTGCCTACCATGGCCCAACAGGTATTTGTGTTTCTGGCTTCCTGTTCTCTGCTTTGTGTTTTCTTTGCTTCCAGTGTGATTTCACTACAGAACCCTTATCATCATAATAAAGCCTTGGTAAAATCAACCTTCTCAGCAAAACAGCTTCTCCTAAAATGTCACATTTTTTTAAAATGTTAAAAAGTTGTTGCTTGTACTCTCTGGCCACATGGTCTCTCACAGTGGAGTAACGTTTGACCCACTGAAGGGCACCTGGCCAACACTCACTCTCTGGTCCCAATTTTTTTTTCAACCTTTCTTCATGAGGCAAGACTTGCTAGCATGAGTAATGGCTAAATCCACAAAGGATTCATGTCTACAAATTCCCACAAAAGACCATGGCAGAAAGTCTGAGATGTTAAACTCTAAACAAAGTTGCTGCACAGCCCTGGAGGTGCCTGGAGTACTATTGTTATGTCGTCAAAGTGGGTCCCTAAGGAGCTGCATTTTGGATGAGCACCTGGCTTACACTATGGGTCATTTAGCTGGTGCTCCAGGTGTTTTGCCTGCAGGTGTTCCTGGAGCACACCTGATTGGGCTGGGGATAGAGTGGGCCTGGGAGCAGTGGGACGTCTCAGCTACCCTTCCCCTAAATGTGGTAATATCTGTAGCATTCTGAATGCATGTTGTTAACACTGGTTTGCCTTGGATGTCAAGCAGACATCCCCAAAAGCTTAAAAAAATCTGTACTCGTAGAGGGAATGGCAGGATAAGAGCAGCTTAAAACAGCCTGCCATAAAAGTTACACAAAATTCTAGTGTTTATGGTCTGCAGATTATCAGTCTGCTGCTACCTCCCTGGATTGAAGTTCTATTCGTAGCCCAGTTAACTGCTGTGGTCTTGTTCTAGTGCCATGTACAGAGGTACATCAGTGGTGAGTTGGTGCAGGACAGGAAACATCCCAAACTAAATGCAAAATCCCTGGTCATCTTCCAGACTCGGACATCTGGAATCAAACCACATAATTCAAACAATTTTTGGAGGAAATAACGTAACTGCCATGTGGCTTTGCACCACGGCCCACTGCAATCACTCTTTTCTCAGTGCATATTTTCACTGTACCATTCATATGGATTTTGGAACAATAGATGACAATGTAACTGCTAGTCAGCTCTTCCCCCTCTCCTGCTATAATTATGGGTCTCTGTTCAGTTCCTTATTACTTAAGGAATCTTTGTGTTTACATGACTGTTTAATTAACCCAATTGTTTTCTGAGTTACAAATCACATTTTCAATTTCTCCATTTAGCAGGGTGGCAAACCACTCAATTAGTTTTATGGTGCAGAATTCCTGTAAGGTGTGATTTTTATAGATTGGCTCCGCATCACTGTGTTGCATCTATCCCTTGATGCTCAATCATTTCAATAACCAGCAGGAAAATCAAGCATTTTGTATTTAAATGTCATCATTTTGATCACAGTTCAACACAGCATTTAGGTCTATACTTATGGGCTAGGAGGTTACCAGGACTCAGGATGTGTTTCAGCAAATGAATGATGCATTGCTGTGTCAGGTAAGGACCTGAAATATCTCAGTGGAGCACACACCACCCCATCCCGCTCTTCTCTGCTCTGGCCACAATTACTTCAGCACAGTAAATTTTTCATTCTTAAATATGTTATCCCAGAGGTCTTACTACCATCACTGATGGGCTTGGCCTTAGCCAGCAGCAGGTCTGTCTTGGAGTCAGCTGGCATTGGCTCTGTCAGATGTGGGTAAAGCCTCTGGCAGCTTCTCAGAGAATCCATCCCTATAGCACCCCCCACTACCTAAAGCTTGCCACACTTACCCAATACACATGGCAACCACCAAGGTGGATCTCAGGTGCAGGAGATCTGCTGAGGATGGGCAAAGCCTCTGAAAACTTACCTCTGCCAAAAGATACCAAATGCCATTCAAAACCTACATCTGATTGTGACAACCTGTAAAACACTCAAAGGATGCCACTCAGATTAATTTGCTATTTTATTAACCATCATAAACCTTGGAATTTATTCCGTATCTTGCAGTTAGTGGACTAAAATGCTATAATTAAATTAAAATCCCCAAATTCCTTTTCTACGGTATGGACAAGTTACTGTGAAGTGAGCTACCAGCTGAGTTTATAATGTGGAAGTATTGAGGAGCTGGTTCCTCCACAGCAGGGGTTGAACAGCCTTGCTAGCTGAGCATCTGGGTTGTAAAGCCACATGGCTGAGTGGTCATGTCCCAGTACACTCCCTGGTAACTTGTCTGCTCTGCACTGGATGAGCTGTGAAGGAATAACTGTGATGCTCATGTCATGGGAGCAAACTTGGGAACAGACTACCAGATCTCCTACCCTCTTTCCTTTGGATCAAAGAGGACAGGCATTAATAATTTTCTTCTGAGAGGCTGAGAAAAAATTTTCTTTGCGTTGTTTATATTTTATTGCTTGAAGCTTTATTGTGTAGTCTATGGATCTGCTGTTAACAATTACAGACTGTCCATGACAGTGGGTCTGATCACAAGGATACTTCCTTCAGTCTCTCCCAGCTGCTCAGTAAAGAGGAATATTCATCAGCTAGCACAGGGGAGTTTATCTCCTGTGGTTATCTGAACTCAGATAATCACTAAAAATGTAACATATTGTTGCACCCTCACTGAGGACAGAACTCCAATAACTTGCAAAAGAGAAACATGAAAAAACCAAAACACATACACTGATTTATTCATTGTACAGTAGGAAGATAAAGACTCATTTGCATTTATGCCTATAACACCACAAGCCTCATTAGAAGTCTATTCACAGCTCATAGCAAGCTGTAGATTCTTTCAAAAAAGCCAGTGTACTTCAAGGGAGGTGTAAAGGCCATTGTCAGCCAAGAGAGCTATAATTAATTATGATCATATTCTCTGGTGATTAATTAGCAATTAAATTATTATTTTATTCTTGTTTTTCAAACAAACCATGGCAGCTTTGAATTGCTGAAGGGAAATATTAGCTGTGATCTTAACATATTGAAATGATATGATATATTTGGGTATTAAGTGTTATCATTTCTGTGTTTGCTTGAATTAGGTTACTACATATGGCTCTCTCTTGAACAGATGGGTAGAATTTTTGCTCTGAATGTTGCTCTGATGGTGGAGAGTCAAGAATCCCTCAGTTACAGGAAACCATTACAAAAAGCACCAGTGATTGGAAAGTGAGTATAGTTGTTTTTCTTTCCTGCACAGGCAACCAACCAACCAGCCACTCTCTGCAGGAGCCAGAGCGTGTGCGTGTGGCGAGACAGCCACCCACTGCTGCTGGCCATGCACCTCTCTGCTTCCCCCTGCATGTACATGTGGAAGATGGAGGTATGGAGAGAGTTAATGGGATAAATACATTTTGGCTACAACAAGTAAGATGTCAGTCCAAGGATATTGGCTTGATTAGAGACATCTTGTTGAAGTAATGCTTACTTTTACAATTGAGGGTTAACTCTGTCAGTCACAATAAAATCTGTACTCAGTCAAGAATATGCCCCAATAGAGACCCTGAGAAGAGGATTCTAAGGCTTATAAAATGGAACCCGGTGACTGATTGTGTATTTGTCTGAAAAAATTGCTTAAAGAACAGCCAGTATTATTGGTATTGGAGGAAATAATTGCCCAGACAGGCCCAGTGGTTTGGATCAATGCATATCACTGGGAACATTCTGTAATTATTCTATATTTAAACAGTGGGTAAAGTCTCGATTCCCCCATCATCCTGATCAAAGCTACCTGCATATAATGAGTGGTCTCTCTCCCCTCCCCTACCATACATGCTGCCAGCAAGCCTTGTTTTCCCATTTCTCATAAGCCCAAGAACACTTGGTTTTTACATCAGTTAGGCTTTCTGCCCACACAGGACACAGCTGCTGCACTGTGGCCTCTCACCTGAACCCACATGAGGAACTGGGACTCTCACATCCTACACCAGTGCTACAACATCCAAAACGTGCAATCATCTCCTGCTGCCTCCCTCTCTGCACTTCACTGTACAAAATCTGCCCCCTGTCAGAGGCTGCCCCCATTCCCCATCTCACACAACACAGCAGTTCCCGTATTTTTTGGATCCTCAGACACATTTTTGTTCTTGTGGTACATCTTAGGACAGGTTTTCCTCAGCTAAGATCCAAATGGGGCTGTGACACTTGCTCATGATGCAGAGCCTGGAGCATATATGGGTTTTTCTGAAGAACTGGCAGTGCTCATAAGAACCTGTAAGAGTGATGCATTTTTACCTCCCTGCATGGTGCTTTTCAGTGCAGGTCACCCTGCTTGTGTCTCAACGCAAAGGCCACAGCAGAAGTGGCCACAATATTGCTGCTGCTGTCACTCTTTCACCTCTCAGGACATGAGAAAAGAGAGTCAGAGGCAAAGCAAACAGTTTTTGCAGTGCCCCACCAAGAAAGCTGTCACCAATGTAGGGCACTTTGGTGTATTTGTCTGAGAACAAGCCTTTCCCTCTTTCAAATTGCTACAGAACAAGTTGCCTGTACTAAGCAAGGGTTTTTGGAGGCTTTACTTGGAAAGGGAAGACTTGCTCCTTGCCAAGCACACATAGCTTTTACCTGCATCACCTAATTAGCTTCCTACAATCCAGCCTGCATTGCTTCAGAACCTCATCTATCCCACATCCGACAAAGTAGTTCCTGATTCTATGTCATGCTTCAATTGCACCAGTTTGCAGGAAGTATTTGGATGTTAAATTTGATTTAAGCCATTATGTTTCATTTTTATTGAGAATCTTTGACTCGCCATTTATTTAACTGCTTCAGTTGCTTGTATGGCAGGTTGCCCATTGCCAAGGCATCTGAGCACCTCATCACCAGTTTAAAAATCAGCAGACTGACAAGCCCCAAATCCTGAGAGACTGGGCCAGATTTTACAGGGGATGATTCATCTTTCAGTTGACAACTTTCAGCTGCTGATATTGGGAGGTTCAGTCCTCAGTACTGACAGCACAAATGTCTCAGTGAGTCTCACATTTTACAAAGAGATAATGGCTAAACTAGCCAACCCTGATGTGAAAGGGCCTGCCTGTGTTTATTGGTAATGTCAGCAACTCTCTAGTGCCACTGATAGCCTTTGACACCAGTGAGAATGGAGTAGAGGCAGAGGTGTCTGTGTCATTTCCTTCATCCATTTTATCAAGATTATGAATCAAGACTAAGTGTGAGGCTTCTTGTAATAAAGCAGTATGTCTGGGAGCTGCCTGGAGGGGTATACATGGTGCCTTCCTTAGAGCCTCATGGGTCAGAAGTTAGCAAGTAGGTTGTGGAAGATCCTGGGGTTGCTTTCTAATTATCCTGATGACAGTCTCTCTCTAAAGAGTGCTGTTGAGAGGCAGAGTCATTTCACTAGGCTGTAAAACGTGTGAACAGCAGACAAGATTTATGACACATTGTGTGTGAGCAATTAAGTTGTTTTAGTAGTTACAAACATTGTCAGATACAATGAAATAACTGAGATTTTCTGAAATTAGGGTATTTTTTAAAGTTGTCCTTAGAAAGCCTCAGAACCATTAAAAACAACTGCAAAACCAAATGAGCGACTTCAGGTAAGCTTCACAAAGCTTAGTTGATGTCAGTTTTAGACAACTATATAAAAACTTTAGATCCTCAAAATGAATGTCCTGATACTACCCAGCCCTTCAGGATATACGAAACAGGTACAGGAAATACACAGCCCATGGGCATGTGGACAACAGCCAAGGGCTGCAGGTATCCAGCTTCCTCAGTACTGTCAGACCCACACAGCTTGCAGAACCTTCATCCAACAAGCTCAGAGCATTACAACGTTAGAACACCACACCTTTGGGAGAAGGTGGTGCCATCCAGGGGAATGCTTATAGCAGTCTCCATGAAGTTTTTCTACATCCTATGAGGCTGTACTTAACCAAAGCTATAAAGCATACAGGAACATCAGCACCAAAACTGTCAGGCACTCCTGAGGCATTGCCTGATGTTTCTGGTGTCTCTTGTTCTCCTCACCATCTGCTGTGATGGCTACAACAGAGTGTCAGCCCCACGTGGGACCCTGATGTGAACTTGGGGCTGCTCCTGCACAGCTGCAGGAATGTTTTACATTATTTGGCCCTCAAATCCCTGCTTAGTGCCAAAACACTTCCTTGTCACAAACTCTGATTTCTTTCTTGCACTTCTTTTTAATCTTTATATTTAAAATAAATAGGAAGGAGATGCTTTAGAATGGTTTACATTACTATTTGAAGCATCATTAATATTAAATTTGTGCAGAATAATGAAATGCAGCAGAAAGTAACCCTGATTTTGAATAACTTAATTCCTTAACACCTTCAGCTATGGAGGGAAAAAACAATTTTTTCTGTTCTACAACTTTTGATAGCGTTTTATTCAAAATCCAATTCAGCCACAGCTGCATCCAGCCACTCAGCCACCACAGAAGCCTGACTATCACTAGCAAAAAGTGAAAATTCATTTTCTGGCCTCCTCCCAGGAAGGACTGGTATAATTGGGCTGCAGGGGAAGGGTGTGCTCTTTCTTAAATTTGGCTCTTTCACCAGTTATCCCTAGGGTAGCAGTGTAATTTTTTTTTTCCTAATTCTTAGCTCAAGGATATTAAAGTTACCATGGGGAAAAATAATTTTATTGGATAAACAACAAACAACTAAAGTGATTTTCTGCCTCTGGACCTGCCTACTTGCCTTCCTTAAATTAACAGCTTCTCAACTCAAATCCAAATACTTCCTAGTGTAAAAATTACTGGTCCTGTTTATTTACATCTAGCACGGTGAATAGTTCATTTGGTAGGCTCCAAAGGAATTATTGTAAGCATCATCTGCAGCTGGACAAAGCTTGCCTCAGGGCTCTCTGAAAGTCTGTCCCGTCTATGTCCTTCTGAGACACAAAATGTGCCCAGGACAGCTGGGAGGTGTCTGGCCATGGCAGAGCGAACAGGGAAGTGTTCCCTGAGCCAGGAGAGCCAAGCTCTGGCCCTTGTTTGCGTGGCCCTGGCCAAAATACCTCTTGCCCTACCTCCTCCCTGGGTTGTCTGCTGGTGGGACATGGTGTCTGTGCAGCAGGGGCTGGATGCAGCACAATGAGCAAGGATCCCCTCTGAAACCACAGAGCAGAGGAACATGTTTGCCTTACCTGTCAGAGCGGGAGGTGGCCCGTTCGTGTCTTGGAGGTGCTCACTAACCAAGCACTAGCTCATGAAGTGAGACTATGGACACCTCTCAATGTCCTCTAAAGTCACTAAAGAGCACTGGCCCTAAAATTGAGTTAAAAAAAAAATAAAATTCAAAGAGTTTCTCATAACTACACAGAACATAACAATTAACTAATTTTCTAGCCATCTTTACACTGTTCACTTCAAGACAGTCTGTTTAAGGTCTGTATTAAGCTACCTTATGGTAAATATCTGGATATGAAGTGTCAACAGAAGATTCAACTTTCACATTCTTCCTTGCCACCTCAATTTATGAAATATACCTGCTTTGATATGTACAAGTGGTCAGTCCCATTTCGGCTTGATTTGTTAATGCTTTTACTAAAGGAACTGCATCTCACCCAGTCTGTCCTGTTTATGTGTAGGTAGGAAAGTCTGGTAAAATACTCTCTTCACTAATAACACTTATTCTTAGCGTAACCTACAATTATTTTTATTAGACAACCTGTGAGGAACTTGGAGAAGAGAACAAACCTTTTTCCTAATATTCTTCTAGTTTTCTTGAGAGAAAATTAAAAAAAAAAAAATCACAGAAGAGGCATCACATTATAAATGTCTGCTTTTTGTGCTTTGAAGTAACTTTTAAAGGAGAATGTCTAATGCAAGTTTCATTTATAAAATCCCCATAACTAAATATCTACAGAAGCTGCTAAGCCAGGCACAGAACTGTTAGAAATTCTGGGTTATCTGGTTATGATTTTCTCTCTTTATTCAGGTGCATTAGACTACATTTTTTTATTCTATATGACTTTTGGGAGAGTTCAGTAGCCCTGACCATTATGTGCAAATAAAAATCCAAACTTTCTATATGTACTTACAGACAATTTTCACAATGAAGCATACCTACATGGGTAGGTCAGCAACAAATTATGACAAAGCAATGTAATTCCTTTTTATAAGAGTAGAGCTTCTAGCTAAGGGAGAAGAGGGGAAAATCTTTTATCTTTGCAAAGCTCTGATGCCATCTTTCCACAATATTTTCATAAGCAGTCTAGGGAAACATGACCCAAATTAGACTGCTTAAAGGTGAATCAGAACTGACTGAAAACTGTCAGAGACATGGTTCACCATCAAAATGCAGGAAAAGAGACTCAGTAGAGTTCCACATTTTCACCAGGGAAGAGGTCAGGGTTAATACAGGGATGCCCTGGGATGAGTGCTACAGATGTCATAGGATGCTTCTGAAGAAGCAGCCAGGAACTGAGGGCAGAAGCATGAAGAGGGATCAGGCTGTGGCTCCCTCACCCTAAGCTGTCTGGGAAGAGCATCATGAGGCTTTCTGTCTTGCTGAGCTTAAAGGTAACAGTTGTTCAAATGGAACAGACCTGCATTTCAAAAATAATTCTAAGACCATTGTTTTATACCTTTCTTCGAATACAATAAAATGTGTGCATCAGAGGTCAGGAGTGGTTATGGTGATTAGATGAATGATTAGGTCAGATCAATGATTGCAAAGCCTCACAGCAGCTTACTGATTAAGGGGAATAAATTTTCAACCTAATGTTCCTCCCTCTGGCTTCAAACACATAGCTAATATTTTATGTATTCCTTTTATGTATTTTATGAATTCCTTAAACTTAGGTGTTTGGAACCTAGTCAACTGTCTTTAAATTAGATGAGATTATCTAACAGTATCCTAGTACAGTTTTGGATTGCTGAGTTTATACTGCACAAAGAGCTGTGCCTCTAACACTAATAGTGTGCAGAACACTTCTCAGTGGTACAGAGCTTGTCCTACACCACAGAGCTCCTGTCTGTGACAGCACACAGCAAAGACAGTTTGGGAACCCCTGGTGTAAAATTAAGAAGTTCAGAGTAACAGCCTGTAAAACTAATGATGCTGATTAACACTTCTCACTCATCATTTTGCCTACAGCAAACTATGACATACTGCAAACATGGAATTAAGTTTTAATGAACAAGTGCCAAAAACTCCCTCTTCCTGCGTGTTAGAACTGGAAAGCTGAAGTGATAAGCAATGACTATATAGTTGCTGGGGCTCAGGGGAAACATATCACAGTATGTCTTTCCCAAAGATTGTCACATGAACTTAAATTCTTGTTCAACTTCACATTAGTCATCTGCCAATTTCATTACCCATGTAAAAAACCTTGAGTTGTGTGTCTTCTTAGAGTAGTAATATAAGGAGACTTTATAGAACACAATAAATAATGCTGAACTACAAATATTTTTACCAAAAACTTTTTAGACTAAGAGCCAAAGCCGAGAAAACTTGCTTGAAAGCAAGTACTGATGGCAGAGCGATCAGGCACACCAGTGTTTCAAGTGTCTGCCAGACAAAATTTCCAAAGCCGTATTGTGGTGACTTGGAGTGTCTCACACTGCAATCAGCCTTTCAGCCCCTACATTACCCATACAGTGTGCATGGATACATACCTTTCTGTACTTCTTGACAGTGTTCAGAAACTACCTACTTTGCTTTTTTACTACTCCAGGGTAACAGCAAAGAGGACAAAATTACCTTAGCATTGTTTCTGTAGCAGGTTACATACAGGTTTCTCCAGGGGCAATAAACACTGCAAATCTCTGAATGGGTCACCCACACCATTTTTCTACATATGGAATAATGTCCTATTTCTACTAGAAGTATGGCTGTGCCATACAGCTTTGTAGTGCAAAAAAACAGGTTTTAAGCTGAACATTTTGTAGGTTCAAGTCTCAGAGTGCACGTGTCCCTGGGCTGCTCATCAGTGTGCTGAAAGCACTGTACCCAGCCACAGGGGAAGGTGCTTCCTTCTTCTCTGAAATACTGTGGTGGTAACTGGCATCAATAAACCAAACCAGGGGAAGTATTACAACACCAAAATCAAGTTTCAGCTTTCCCTAGCCACCTGCAAAATTGCATAAATCAGTGTATTGCTGCTTCCCCTTACACACGAATCTAATGGTTTCATGCCCACCATGCCTACTAATTTTAGGCCTAAGCTGGGACAGAATGGGGATGTGCAGAAAAGACTGTTTCAAAACAATAAATCTGTCCTTTGGGTAAAGGGTGTGCATCTACTATACTGTGAGAAATCAGAAAGCAACAACTGAAATGCATGGTACCTTCAGACACCTTAAAGGGAAATTATTAGTAATTTAGTCAGAGTTCATAAAAACTTAGGTAGTTTTTCATATGAAGGATGCTTAGAAGAAGACAATGAAATAGTTTTGTTCTTTTCATTACTGCTGGCATCACTTTATTAAGTAGTATCATATGTCATCATGCCATGTAAAAAAATGAATACCTTGCCACCAACTTAGCAATGTTTAGTGAAAGGGAATACACGTGTTTGCAGAGGTGTAATAGACAACTATTTATTAGAAATGAAAAATGTGTTTTCCCTGTAAAATTGGAAGAATGAGGAAATAGGCAGATAAGTAAGACTTTTCTGTGTGAGCCAGAATGTCATATTATGAGATTGAAGATAATGAGGATGGCTCAGTGCTGGAAGTTTTGGAGAGCTTAGATCAGGAACCTTTCCCACAGACACATCCCAATTTTAGGAACAAAGGCCTTATTCTCCACTGATTTTCCATTATGTACTTTGTGTAGATACTTAAAATGTTCCACTCAACCTATGAAACTCCAATACAGGATTTCTTTATACAGAAAAAAGTAAGACAGCAACATCCACCTGAACAGAATCAGTCAATATTAGACATGGCAATTTCCTAAGCAACATACACTGCACTGTTTCTGGACATCAGCTACATTCTAAGTGAAAGACATTAAAAAGAAGGGCCCCAGATAGATTATTTCATAGTTATCCAAGAACAGAATTCAGGCAATCTTCTGTAAGGCACCTTGCACTGGCTGCTGCCAGTCTTGAGCATGTCATTCATCTGCATTCCCGTATTATATTCTTCTCTCCCCATGAAGTTCTAGTTGTTTATTTTTGGATTTTTTTGCAGGGGTGGGTGTGTGAAATAAGAGTTGGAGGATTTACGCTTTTGAATTTTTTGCCTCAAGATGCTCCCTACCACCTCTTAACTTCAAATACATTTCAACTACAATAGTTGTAATAGTTTAAATACACTTTGGGGAACAAAAAGCAAAGATCACCAAATCCCTTTCGACCCTTAAAGTCATTGGAATCTGTATTTTAAGTATAGCAAAGGCAAATTATTACATTTTCATAGCATTTTCCTTATGCAAGTCTTGACATTGTTTAAAATACAGAAAGGCATTTTGTTAAAAGAGAGACTGACATGACAACAGATTTTGGAGCCAGACACGTGTCTGTTGGATTTGGATGGGATCACCATGCCCAGGATGCCTTTATACAGCTGAAGTGAGTGAGAACAGAAGCAAAGCTATGACAGGCACCAGCACTAACTGCGCAAAGCTTGCTTGCCAGAAATCTTAGATATTAGTTCTTGCATCTACACTGTGCCACAATGTTTATGCAGAAATTGTCATTCAGTCTCACTCAGATGAGTGGGAAGTGGGTCACTCCAGTGACTGTGATCACAGAACTGACAGCAGACCTCAGAAACAGTGAAATGCAGCCTTTTAAATATGATTCCATCATGCCCAGCAGTGAATGAAAGAAAAGACAAAGCACAGACAAATTGTAAATCAGCTTTTTTCACCTTTCAGTGATTAGCAGAGCAACAATTCACAAAGAAGTGATGGTTCTGGAGAATCAGAGGCCTGTGATATTCTATCTGTTGGAGCATAATCTAATTACCAGAAGGCAGGCTACTCTAGGGTAGATTTTTTTCTCTCCCTCTTTTATTGTGGATGTATTACATCTTGATATTTGTATAGAATATTTAAACAGTCACAGTTCAATAACTTGGCATCTTAGGTAACCGAGCAAGTGAAACACCACATTTTGATACCCTGTTCATGTGGAAATAAGTGTCTGTGTATGAAAAATGGGTTGTCAGCAATAAACTCCCTGGGAGAAGGAACAATACTTGGATACAGGTACAAAGTGAACCTAGATCTCTTTCAAGGTGAGACATACACTATAACCATAGGGACTATAAATCACTATCAAGGCTAGCTATAAGAGGTTTGGGGGGTTTTTTTTATTGGTTATTTGTAACAGTTTGTTCAGCATCTGAATTTTATGACTAAGACAATTACAATGGTATTTTGTTTTTCTTGTCTGTACCCTGTTCTGTTGAACTCCCATTATCTGAGAAGGTAAGCGAAAAAGTGAAGTACCAAGCACTAGATCACCATGACACCAGGAGCTGACTCTGAGCTGAGGCAGGATCAGGAAGAGCATTCCCACCCAGATGGAGATGGGTGGGGAGGGACAAGTACTCAAGTGGGCAAAGAAGCTGGTGGGGTCCAGGCTCCATATGAGAAATGAGGGCAGCACAATACAGCTCACAGATGGGAACATGACAGTTTAGTCTGGCTTAGCAACTTCCTAGTTCATACAAGGAGGGATATAGAAAGGGTTGGGACCTACATGTTGAGAAGAGAGCTGGATTAAAGCATTGCTGCACATCCAGTCTGTAGCTGGCAAGGCCAGGGAAGGTTTAACATGTTGGCACAAGAATAGAGCACTTGAAGGAGAGGACATGGCACATCTATTCATTGGAGCAAAATGGAACTGAAGGAGACAGCTGCTGCTGTTTCACCACAGTTAGCAGAAAAAAGTGTCCTCAAGTGACATCATAGAAGAAATATAATTGGTCAGTAAATCAGATTTTCAAACTTGTAGTTCTGAGTTTCCTGAGTCTACCACTCACCATCATAGTTCAGCTGCCTCTATATGAACACAGATTTGAAGAGTCCACTTAATGGAACATCCATAAGGAAGAAAAAGAGGGAAGAAACAGCTTCCTTCTGAAGTGTTTATCTGAGGTGCAGAGAACACAAATGAGTAATCCAGTAAGAGATGGAATTACCTTCCTCCCCTTATGGGTCCCATTTTGTATTTGTCAGAGCCAAGCTGCTCTCTGGAGGCTGAAAGTACTCTGGTGTCTTTTTCACTAGACTCAGATAGTTTTTGCCATGAAAATATTCAGTTGGGCCACTTGAGATTGATGAGACTTCTGAGTCTTGACAGGAAGAGATGTAACTGCTGTAATTGGTGAACAGAAATTGCAGGGTCTCACTTTGATAAGCAAAGAGAGTCCAGGCTGCTGGGAAGAAAAAATAATTTCTATAGCTCCCTGGCTTCAATACAGTTTTGAATTTTACTTATTTCACATTCAGAAGAGATAGACTGACAAATCCTAAGGATGTTTAACCAGTCCCAGTCTTTGCCACAACATTTGCATTAGCATAATCATTAGCACAGGGCCTCTTGGCTGTTTCAAGTTCTGGTCCTTGCAGACATGACCTTTAATTTTAATGTCTTAGAAGGATTTTGCACTTCCCTCTCCACAACCTAATACCCATAACCTTGTCTAATGTCCCTACCCATAGCCCATGTTCAGTATGTCTGCTAGAAGTGGAGATTGATTTAATTTCTCTCAGATGGATCAGTTTGTTGGCTCGAGTGACTCCCTACCAAACAGGAGCATAGGCCACTCCAGAGAAACACCAGTGAGGATGATGCAAATGAAAAACACTCAATACACTTTGTCCAAGTGTGGATGTAACCCATGACTGCTCATGGTTAAATGAGTCCCTGACAGGAGTGAGGTAAAGTGGTAAAGAGCCAATGTTCTCAGAAGAGCTTTATCAAGATAATAACTAGTGTCAGCAAAAGAGAAATATCTTAAATACACCAGTGAATGCTTTTTTAAAGTAGGTGCTAGTGAGGTGTCTAAACACAATTGCAAGAAGCAGAATATCTACAAATAACCTTGCAGCTTTGCAATATATGACCAGAATATTAGAACTACTATAGATCAAAGCTGTTTTAACGAAATATGTACTTAGAGTAGTGCTGATTTAGAGATAATTGTGTAAAAAAGTGTGTGACTATACACTGAACAGCCAGACACAGGTATTCTTTTAATATTGGAAGCTGTATTGAGGTTGCTCTTACATTTTTCCTTCAAGTGGAATTACTTGGTTTCACACTATATTGCTAGAGCTGGAGCAAAGTTGCTTGAGCTAAAGGTAAGTGTCAAATGACTGTGACATGCATGGTGACAATCACAAAGTGCTAGATGGACATGGATTTGTTAACAGGCTTGTAGTTAAATGAAACTGTCATCCCTTTTCCTATTACAGATACTTTTTACTTCTTGTCTTCAGGGGTTGAAATGGTAATTTTAAGTACTTTTACCATCAAACCTGTCTGCTATCAAGTCCTTAGGAGGCAAACAATTCTGAAAGTTGGGGGGAGAGATACACAGCAGTAAAACCAGTGAATGAATGAAAAAAAAAAGGATTATGCACAGTGAACACATTAAGATTGGTTTAGAGCTAATACAAAGTGCACACATACATGCTAGAGATACCATTATGCAATTTTCAAAGGAAGTTTAGCTGAATATGTCTCTGAGCTGTATCTCAATCATTCCCCTTGCACAGTCTGGGCTATGAGCTTTTACTGGAGATTTCAGTTCAGCCTCATTTCCTAGAATATGAGAAACCTTACATACTGCTTCTGTTTAATCTATTTAATATTATTTTCTTAAGATTTGGCTGCCATACCAGAAAAAGCACATAGATAAGGAAAACATTTGCAAAATAAAGGTGAAACCTTTGTGGAGTTAATTCACATAAATAAACTGGAATGTTTTCTGCAGGAATCTTAGAAAATACAGTTGCACAAATTCAAGCAACTTTAACGTATAGGTACTGGTTTTATTGTAAGTATGACAGCAGCACTTGTAAATAAATCCACTGCTAATTTTTAAATTATCTATCTGAACAACAATGGCAGTGAAAACACAACCCTTAAACACATTAGCAGACTGCCTGCACATAGGGCATTTTCATGGGCAGAACCCCTAGGCACTTTGTACTCTGTTTTTTGGCTCACAATAAAACTCAGAGTCCATATCTTGAAGGTTAAGAAAAAATATCTATGTTTTTGAACTGTGTGCATATAGACTTGCAAGGATGTGTGCTCCAAAATGACATAGACACTAACCTGTAAAACTGGCAACTCTAAAATAAAATACTAAACTTTTTTCTAAGGCAAAAGACTAGAGGTAAAAATACCATGACTCAATAAAATTTTTTCTTGTAGCTGTTCCCAGAGAAGGCAGAATGAAATATTTGTATTTTCTGCAAATAAAGAATGGAAAGGAGAAACATGTTTTGCTGGTCTTTTTGAGGTCATTTGTCCCATCACAAAATCCCTTTAAACAGGCTACAAGAACCTTAGTGTAATAATCAGGGAGAAATGGAACCTTCAATCATCTCCTTTTCAATCAAACGTTTTAATTTAGAAGCAGAAGACTGCAGTACAGGAATATATGGAAACTCATTCTGCTCCAGTATGTCAGATAATTAATTCATAAGGGTGCCACATCTGCTCTGTGCAGGGGGAAGAGGGAGTGCCATAAAGGCAGAGGAAACTGCCAGCCTATTAAGCAGCAAATTTCCATGAGGGTTCTCAGATTTCTATCAATCTGCATCTGTAGACTTGCTCTGAGTACAGCTTCTGACATTCAGATCAAAAATAATGGTCAAGAGAGGTAAATGAAGCCACTTGCATTTATTTTCATCAGTAACAAGTGGCTTTAAATTATTGCAGTGTCACTGACATGCTATGAAAACCTCTGAGTCAATCAGGAAGTAACAGGAAGTAATCAGTAAATTGTGGGAGTCTAAAAAGTAGAAAAAAGGACAAGTTTACCAGGAAGATCCATGAAATTTGACATGAAGAACAAATGTCTCCTTGGCTACTCTCAGTACTGGTAAAAAAATACCTTACCAAAAGTTAATTTAATCTACTTGACTACCCCTTAGAGTAGGAACAAGACTTTCAGACATGATTAGAGTAGCCATATCAAATAGAAAACATACAAACTGAACAAAAAAATACCCCATCCAAAATCTGCCTCACTACTTCATTAGGACTTTATTAATAAGCACTAAGAGAAACCAGTCACCCAATAAATGTCAGAAGTAACACTTCTAATTGAAAAAATAATGGCAGAACTTGTGATTATTTCATCTGAAGACTGAGATTCTTAGAACTCACAGATGGAAACAAACAAACAAACAAACAAACAAAGAGATAGCTGATGAAAGGAGTCCAAGTCAAAATTCTAACAAATTAAGAGTATAAAAACCATTGCATAGCCTCTTCTATTATCTTCCATTATCATGGTAGTGTACTGGCCTTGTCTGAAGATCTAATCTTTTGCATAGGCTTTCAATTGCAACTCTGTAGCTGACTGGAACTGATGAAGACCGAGCAGCTGGAAGGCAGGATACTAAACCAGGGATTTGAGCATATAAAAAAAAAGTAAAAGGGAAGAGCAAGAAACTTCAAAACCTGTAGCTTCCCAGAAGCTCCCCTAGTCTCATTGGCACTGACATGAAGGAAGGGCAATATCAGGCAATGACAAGCCAGAATCAGGCACTCAGAGCTATTAACACCAAAGCTGCCTGATGCTCAAGAGTAAAGCACAGCACATTCCTAGCAGAGCACTTGTTGGTTGGTATTGATTGCACTGGAAATGAGGAACAGGGAGAGTAAAATTAAAATAATATTAGGTTTGAGGGGACTGACAGTCAATGAATAAAGAACAAGATTCACACATGGTTTGTCCTGTTTCATCTTGGTAAGTACTTAACCAGGCCTGCTACATTATCAGTCCATCACACCACAGACAGTGCACTACAGTCAAGATGAAAATGGTGCTTTTTTATCTTTCAGCTAGCACAACAAAGTCCTTCATCACCCCAGCTATTCACTAAAATAGATCACATAGAATTTTATGCCCTAGAACAAACCCTTCCTTTGTTAAAAAAAAAAAAAAGTACCTGGCAGCATCCTTAACAGACTTTTTCCCCACCAGGTTGCCTAATTTTCCTTTGAAATAATTTGAAATTTTTTGTCACTTACTAATTGGAGAACTTTTCAGGCCCTTTGTAGCACTTTTTGTAAGACAGATGTAACCTAAATGAAACAGTCCATGACCCTGTGACTATCCTTGGGACATAAGAATTTGCTCTTTAGAAGAACAAAAATCAGGTCTGATAATTTTTTTCCAAGAGGATTTCAATCTGAATAGTTGTTCTCTGCTTACACTAACCCAGTGCATTTTCCTGAAGGATTTGCTATCTTATACTAAGCTGAGCAGGAGGAGAATAAATGCAGTTACAGAGAATCTGTAAAACATAATCCCCAGGTAATGCTCCGAGAATGACATTATCACTTACTTGCTTTGTGGAACACGAGTTCTCCCCTCGCTCACCACTGATACTGTATTTATCAGGAGACAAACTGAGACACAAGAGCAGCTTCCGAAAACATAGAACTGAAGCCCTAAAAACTGTCTTAGTTATAGTGACTGAGTCTGAAGGAACAGAGGCACCTGCCCCTTGGCAGACAGCGTGCACAGGAGCTGTATGCACGGATGGGATGCCCGGCATCTCTGGCAGGGCTTCTCCAGGGAACCAAAACTGAGACGAAGCAAACCACAAACCCCCTGAAGTCTGCTGGTCACTTTGGTCAGTGTTACCTGAAAAAAGAATTAATCCACACGTGTATGATAACATCGCTGTCTTTTATTGAATAGAAAAATATCAGTATCTTAATTTTTAAATGACTTACAAACCGTTTCTGGGCGAGAAAGTAAATGGATTGCATGCTATTAATACTGTCATAGTTTCTTGTTCGTGGGAGACAAATTTGGTGATGATACTGCTTTTATAGGGTCAGATTTTATACTTCCTTTATTGCTTTCAGCATGCTGCACCAATCTGTCTAGTAGCTGGATGATAACTTAATATCTCCCAATGAGAAAAGTGTCATAAAATGAGTAGGTAATTCAAGAAGTAATGGGAAAATCACTTTGAAAGACCTGAATCTCAAAAAATGTGTGTTTTGAATGATATGTAATCACAGTTGCCTATCTTTGTGAAACATTAGCCTAATCCCTGATGCTAAGCTTATGTACCAATTCCCAATCCCTGCAAAAAGCAAATAGCTATTTAAGTAGAATAAGATGATGGAATACAACATATAAAACACAATCTAAAAGATTCATACAGCTGTATATATATTAGTCATTCCTTTCCTCAAAGGTCTTTTTAATATAAATGTCTTTCTACACTGTAGCCCTGTGGCAAGAATCAGAAATGTGGGCACTCCATGTGGCTTTGGAGAGAGCAGCCCACTATTTTAATGGGAAAGACCTGGCCTAATATTTAGGCCCCACAGCACTAAAGGCCAAATTTTTCTTTGATGTAAATCTGTTAGTTCACCCTCACCTCCAAAATCTGTTTGTGTAACTGCTTCCCCCTTACACAGTGCACACCATTTACCAAAGCTGGAAAGGAACTGGGCAGTTTGCATCTGATTGTAGCAGTGCTGTTGCTTTTCTGAGCATTCATCAGCAGAGCAGAAAACCTTTAAATGTATGATATGGCTGCAATATGTAAACATGTATTTTGCTTTTTCAATGAATATTCTGTTATGGGATCCACATTGCTTAGTAACCCAGGAGAAGTATTTGGGAGAGCTGCAGAGGTTTATTGTTTAGGTTATGAATCTTTAATGTCAGCTTCTAAAGTGAAAAACTTCACATACAATTTTTATAAAAAAATACGCTTTGCAGGAGAGGGCAATTTTTGTTAACACTATCTGCCTGGAAGATTGAAGTTCAGGAGCATTATTTTATGTCACATAGCACAATTATTTTTAAAATTCTTCTGCATTTTTTACATGATTACTGCTTTAACTAAACATGGTCTTAAAAGGATACTTTTTTTCCTCTTTTATTTGTCTTTTCTGGTCATTTTTTTTTTTAAATTTAAACCTTTTTAATGCTTTCAATGGAGATAAACAAGTGGGTTTCAATATTTATCCATTCCTTTTATTCTACAGGAGGTAATTTGGTTATTCTTCTGGAGACCCTGGGACTTGAGTGGTATGTGAGCCTTACTACTGTTGTACCTGCAGAGGAGGGAAGAGCTGCCCTCCTGAGCACCTGGCACGGCTGAAGAACTGGCTTTTCTCAGTCATGCCCTCTGCCTCTGGTTTTTCTTCTGTCTGGTCACAGTAGAAGCAAGACCCCCATTTATTTAATGACTTAGATCTGCAAATAGTCCTATAGTTTTCCTATGTGTGTGCCTTGGAAGTAAGCATTTAGGGACCTCAGATTTGAATTTTTTTAATTGTTTTTTCTTGATCTTCATTTTTTTTTACTTTTGCAACTGTCTTTTTGTCAAGCTATTACAATAATAACCAGGATAAGGACATGTATCTGATCTACAAAGCACAATCACACATCTTCTTAATACATTATGACTTATTTTTCACTTGCTTGCACCTTGAGCAAATGTCATTATTCAGCTACCTTTCAAAATATATGCAATAGTTTTTTTACTTGCCTCTATAAATAAAATCCATAACCCATTTCATACAATTTAACATTTTCCCTTTAAAACAGAATATACTCAAGTGGTTTGCAGCATTACATTTGATAATACCAGTTTTTCTGGAGTTCCTCAGAATTTCTCTAGTGCTATAAACGTGAAATACTATTCTTTGTTCAGGTTTTCCACTGACCCTGAAATATTCTGATATCCAATCTTGAAATACCTTGATTCTAATTAATTTTTAGACTACTTGTCCTGGCAATTGGACTGAGTCAGATGCAGATTCCTTTCCCCCATCATCATACCTACTTAGTATTAGAGGCATGTCATGATTACAGCCTCTTGCTTGCAATTTTTGGTGGGAAGGCAACTGTTTGGGCTCTTTTGCAAGCATTTGAACCTCCTGGTTATTTTCAAAGACATTAGGTGCAGAGGTAGAAACATAAAAGGTACTAAATTTCTGCAAGTTTTGTGAAGATAAGTGCCTAGGAGAGAAGTGTCCCTGAGGAAACGGCAGGGCCAGCTGTTACCTGCTAGCAGCCTGCCCAGCCACCCTCTTAGGGGTGCTCTGGCCAGGGCTAAGGGGCAATGCAGGACATGGGGGTATCAAAAATGTAGAAAACAGGGTATCACACTGGGCTTGCCACAGCTACAGAAAGGAGCTGAGACTACCTGAATGCTGGATACTGCATTAGGCTGTCACTGTGAAGAAAGGGGATGGAGCACCTGCCCCAGGAATGTGCAGGGGATCTGGGCACCTGAACTGCTGGCTGGACAGTGAAATCTCTGTGAGAGACCGGGCAGACAGACCAAGGCACAGCCTTTTCTGCTACCATGGTGCATAAACTGTGGATGGCTGGGTAGGCACCCTGGGATGTGGCTCCTGGAAAGGCTGCAGGATGAGTGGCTGCCTAGCTGGAAAGCCCTGGGAGTGCAAATTCTATTGGGGTCTGACAGTTAAATCTATTCTGGCTCTTATCTGAGACCTGGAATAAGAACTTCGCAGTTGCAGCTTACTGTCATTTACACTTGATGAAATTAACACAAAACGAGAGTAAAATTGATTGGGAAACAGTTTTCAGACAACAGTGCATATAGAGTAATAGTTTAGTTTCAAACTAAAGAAGAAGGTATCTACTGGGTTTTGCAAAACTTGTCCTGGGTCAATATTTATATTACTAACTTGGATGATGGCATAGAGAACACAAATTTAAGTCTGAAGATGATCTCAGACAGTCAGGAATGACAAAGATGTTGGATGACTAAAATTCAAACCGAAATGGATATGGGAAATGGATCTGAAAAAATTCAACGTTACATGAAAGATGATTCATAGGAATAATTGCCTGCATAACTGCAGGCACTATAGTTTAGGTAACAATTTTGCAAAAAAAGTTTGGTATTGATGGCACATGAAAAGCTGAAAATGAATCAACAGTGTCTTAAAATAGCAAGCAACAGCCCAGAAACTAAAAGAACAGGATGTGTAGGTAAGATGAGGAAAATAATCATGCTGCTTCATGCTCTATTAACAACATATTTTCTGTGTCACTGTATGTGAGCACTGTACTTGAAAGGGAAAACAAAAGTGGACCAAGGGATCAAGTGCCGTCTGGAGCACGGTAGAGCAACTGTAGAAAATGTCACATATGGAAGGGGATTTTTCTAGTCTGGATAGCAGAGACTGAGAGGAGCTACTGTCAAAAATACCTTCCTTTCAAAAAGGAAGGGAATATTCGGTTCTCCAGATTCACCATGGCTTGAATGCAAACAATGTGCCTCAGCTGTAGCAAGGGAGAATTAAATTAAGCATCTGGGAAAATGTTTAAAATCAAGATGTTCTGCAATAGGTTGCCTGGGACAACTGTGAAATCTCTAACACTGGAAATTCATTACAGCTTGACAAAGTTCTCCATTTTCTTATCATCATGGGCTATGGTCTGGGGATAATAATTCTTGCTATTACACAGACACATTACCTGGTGCCAAACAAGGCCCAAGTCTTCCTCAAATAAGGTGAAGCATTTCTGTGGTTTTGGTTGTTTATGCATAGGGCCTTAAAGCCCCAGGCATGTAAGACGGCTAAAGAGCTAAGGGCAGGGATAGAGCTGTGAGCAAAGAAGTTAAAATCCTGGCAGACTTCTTTTTTTTTTTTTTAGATATGCTAAAATATCACCACACTTGCTGTTTACCCTTTGGATCTATGCTGCAGGTCTGAGGAGGTGTAAGCTCTGTTTGACACCTTCTCAGCTGATGGGACATCCAGAACATCATTCTCTCTGTGTGTCACTTTCTTTTCCTCCTGACTTGTTTTAAGTGACTTTTCTTGTACCTAACGAGTTGCGAGCCTTCCTCTCAGACTTTTCCTCAGGTGGGGTGCTAACATTTATCAAAAGGGGTAGGAAGTCGATTCTGTGTGAGATGTCACTCCCTTTGGCATTTGTTTGGGAAACTGGCCAATGTTTAAAGGAGAGCAGAGACACACTGACACACAGGTACAGTTTGACCTCTTGCACTTTGCTTCCGTAAGGCATTAGGCAAAAATGTTTTAAGAACATTTTATCACTGTGTCTGGTACTGGTGCAAAAATTCCACTCAAATGTCTGTGAAACCATGGCTGAGAAACTGATGAGATAACAAGTCTTTAACATCTCTGCCATGGTTGTGTTTATAGCAGTCATGAAGATTAGTCTTTGTCAGAGGAAGGAAGTCGAAGTCAAGACTATTGTTTCTCTAATATGTGGGGAAGTCTGGAATTTTACTGGTTGTTACTGTGCTCACTGAGCAGTGCAGACCCATTCATTTATTAAAAATGTAGTAAGCCAAATCAACAAGTATTGACTCTGTGAGGCTGAATCAAATCAGCAGTCTCTGTCAAAGGCATCATTTGACAAAATGAGTTCATGTAAATTGCAGGATGTACAAAAAGAGGGAAAATATCCCTTACA
Organism: Scytalopus superciliaris; assembly: GCA_013400415.1. Lineage (NCBI taxonomy): Eukaryota > Metazoa > Chordata > Aves > Passeriformes > Rhinocryptidae > Scytalopus > Scytalopus superciliaris. Next base: position 577,401 of record VXBX01006519.1, on the reverse strand, counting down.
GCTGCCAAGGCATCAAACTCACTTCTGCTGCTCTCCATCCAAGTACCTTCATGGGATTCTTGTATTCCAGCTTCCTAAAACCTTCCTTGCTACTTTTAGTGGAAGTAGGAATTAAAAATAATAAACCCACATATTTACCATTAAATTTAGTAGATGAGCTCTGGCTCTGAGTTTTGTTTTTTTTGACAGAGACCCCTTCCAAGTGCAATGTTCAGCAGAGACAAACCCCGTGGTATATTTGGCTCGCAGAAGGATTTGATGAATTGAGATAAAGATAAATGGAAGGAAAAAAAGGAGGGAGAAGGATCTTGCAGGTGTGGACTAAGAGAGGAAAGCTGAGGGAAAGAATGAGCTGACACAAACAGTCAGAACAGAGTGAAATCTACCCTTGCAGAACTGCAGGATGTTTAATGGAAAATGTGTTGTCACCTTTTTCAGTTGAGGAAATGAATGACTACCAAACAATTCTTAAGGATAATAGTTGTATACTTTCAGTTTTAAATACGTCTTCATTAAAAGTAGGCTATTATTTTGTAGATCAAATAATGGTCCCTTGGTGCAGAACACAATACTGCATGAGTAGAACTAGCATTTGCACAGCTGGTGGTAAAAGCAAAGCAAAAGGCTAGTCACTTTTCTTTGGATTATTTTGTAAAGTGGAATGAATTCTTGTGAAAAATGCCAGATAAAGAATCCAGAAGCAAAGACTCCATTGATTTGAGTGGTTCAGAATTCACTCCTGAGCAAGAACGCAGCCAAATCCAATGTGCAGAGCCAAGCCAAGTGCCATGGGTTGATTGCCAAAAGGGTAGTGTCCTTGCTTAGGGCAAACAGACTGACTGACCTTTCCAGTCCTTGCTATCTCAGTAAGACTGCCAACAATAATGATACCTAGGGATCAAAATACCCATCTGCTGTGTATTAGGCTGAGAAAAGCAGCTGGCTGGATGCTATTTACAAAGCCATGTGTTTAACTTAGAGCTAAGTACTTGCCCAAATGCAACAGCTCAGAGGAAGAGCTGTGACTCTCTTGGTGTGGTGGTGGTCAGTATTTCATGTGAGAAGGGCACTGTCGGTACACTGAGGGCAGAGTGCTGCAAGCAGAAGCAGCATCACCCACTAAATTACAGATATTTGCACTGAGAAGGGCAGGAACTAGCTAGGCCTGCTCAGGAAAAGGGTTTGGAGACTAGATGGCATCCAGAGGCCTCTTCCAGAGTAAATTACTCAGTGAATTTCTGAACTGGCGGTTCTGGACAGCTTTATCTCTGTTTAATTCTGGCCCTGTACACTAGATGCAGACCACATGATACCCAGCAATTGCTGCTGCTGCTGCAGTAAGGACTCTTCCGGCTGCTACAAAGTGTCCCTGACCACTGTCGAGATGACAGCCATGGTGATTCCAGCCTTTTGAAGGCTAACAAACTTAGCACAGCACCCATTATTCAGACACCAGCTCACTGCAGCATTTAGAACAGATGAACAAACACAACTTTAAAGTTCTTTGATTTGAACTGTGATAATTCACTAATAAGACCAAACCTCTTTGATGAGCTGGAGAAATTACACTCTGATGTAAACTTCAAGTCAGCATAAAGAGGAGGATTTCAGCAGCTCCAAGAGGTACATATAAAGGTTATGGAAGGTTATTTGCATTTTTCTTCATGTGCATACTTTTCTTCTAAAGATATCAAAAAACAAGTTAAAGTCTTCTCAGATAAGACCACAAACAGAAAACACTGACAGTGCTCTATGGCTTAAAAAGGGGAACTGCTTTGAAAGACGTTTCAAAGGCAAATGTTTGGAAAGTAGGCCATCTTGCCTCTCTGGGAGATTCTGCATATACACCTAATGGGAAATCATTTGAATCCTGCACCCTTGCTCAGAAAGAGTTGATTCTGCCTTTCATCAAACTTACCCTTTATAAAAAGCTAGGCAGCCTGAGGAAAAGAATATTTCATTTAAAACATGCCTCGCTATCACACCTCTCAAAATCTTTGCAGATTTATATTCTTTATTCTACTATTGCACATATTTTCAAATAATAAAAACTGCAGGCAAATATTAGAGTGAAACTGTAGAAAACCAAAATATAACTTACTGCATCTATTCCACAAGGCTGTTCTTACATTTACTAACACTCTTAAAAGTCTGCAGTGACAGGGTTTTTATGTGGTATTCCATGAAACAGCTCTTTAAATACAGACCATATCAAAAAGCTTCTGTCTACTTGAACCTGAATTATCATTTTTTTGTGTTCACACAGTGTTTCTCTTAAATCTAATAAAAAATAACACAGTGTTGGTCCACCTTGATGAGTGATGGCTTTTATTTTCCTAGTGAATTATGAACTTTTAAGCAATAAGCAGAGTATTGTGTAGGCATTGTTGTCAGTAGATGTTTGGAAAATCAGGAGTAGGGAACGGATTGCATTTGTATTTCCTGGATTAAGCAAAAAACTACTATGAACATTCTCAAATAGACACATTGTACTTGTGTATTTGGCAGTATTTTCTACCCAGAGGAAAGAAAACACTTGGTGATTATCCACAGCTTGTACATGAATTTGGACAAAATAACTTCACCACTTCTTGAAGAATCTAAGAAATCACTATATTAGCCAAGTGTTAGTAATCCAAATCAAAACAACAGAAGATGCCAACTGTATTGCTTGAAGTGCTGACCCTTCTCTCAACTAAGGCTCACTGAGCTTCTGTTCCCAGAGTCAGGACATCAGTGGCTCACACAAACAGCTCCACTTCCACAGCTGTTGGAGAGGAGTCACCCAAACAACTCAACACCCTCCATTTCCAGAGAAATTTTATTCAAATATAATGTTAATCAATAAGCTCTTTTCCCAACCTGACCCCTTTCTCTTGATTAATTCAGTCTAAGAAATGGGACGGGTTTGTTTTTCGTGCCCAGCCCAACCTTCTCTTGACTTTTTAATTTACAAATGTGTCAAATATAATTAAAACTGGCAGAGGCAAAGATTAAATCAAACAAACTGTAAACATTGCTTGTGTTATTTGGTTGATGCAAAGCTTTCACCATAAAAGGCTTTTAGATAAATGAGTTCAGCTATTAGAGTACTGCAGCACTGAAAGTTTGCTCCAAGTCTTTGAACATTTCAGGGACACTGTCAGGTCAGCTTAGATTCAAAACCCAATATATGGCTGGGATTCTGAAATTACCTAAGGGAATTAGGTACCTGACTTCTACTGAAAGTCAATATGTGGTGGGAGTGAACTGACTTTCAGCAAGAATCAAATGCCTTTGAAAAGCCTGTTCTTGCAAAAAGAGGCCCATGTCCTTCACAGATGTAAAGGAATGTAACTGCTTTGACACCCACATACCCAGCAAAGCATCTCAGGCACAGATTTTACAAAACCTAAACTAGGAAGAAAATCCTGAGAGCTACCATTACTTGTTTCATTGTATTTTGGTTAGCAGTAGGTATTTCCTTTCAATGTGCAATAATTGTATCATTCAATAATGGTATTATTAAGCTGTGGCATAACTATAAGGCTAACTTCCAGCAGATTACTCCATTAAGGACTTTCAGTTTGCCAGGCTGCAATCTGCAGTTTAACCCACTGATTTTAGTGGTACTCCTGACCTCTTAAGTGCAGATTCAGAGGCTCAATATATCCGAGGTTTCCCCTAAAACATTTTTGCCTCGAAGCCCCTCATCCATATATCATTAGCCATCATGCAAATTCATAGTAGGCAATAGGGAAGCTCAGTACTTTTGAAAGCAGGTTTCTGTCTTGTTGACTGAGATTTTAGTGTTAAACAATATGTTTAACAATATTAAAAAATATTAATTAAATTATATTGAAATTTACACAGCTCTGAAATAAGATCTCTATTTCACTTAATTCCTCACCACTACTTTAAAAAATAATGCAAGAAATGTTGATGTTGTCTGTATTTTTATTGTAACTGACTTTTCACATGAGCATTTGTCACTCCTACACTAAATTCTGCTCTTTTGGGGCACATTTAAGTTTATATCTCCACATATTTTATTAATTTAATAGTTTGATGCTACATTACGTACAGAGCTTCTTGGGATTTCTCTGTCCAATGCCTTTAGAAAAAACAACTGTAGCAGTACCATGGGACTGGAGTTAGAAATTTCCCTCTCTGACCTTAAAAGTCTTGTAATTTATCCCCAGATATTCTCTAAGAATTCTACTGGTCTCCTTGGTAAAGATGCCTCATTCAATGTTTAGTGTGGCTGCTATAAGGGGACAATGACAGCGTCAGAGGTCTTCTAGGGACAGGATAACATCATTACACAAGATGGTACAGGGACAGAATATGCCCTTCCTCATCCCTGGAACGGCAATTCACATCTGAATAGAAGTGATCAGTGCAGTTATTCCCTCATTATCCTCAGTGAACATGAAATCCAAGCACAAAACCAGTGCAGAGAGCCTTGCAATCAGCAGGTTTGGGGCATGTGGATGGCAGTGCTTTCGGGAGCAGAAGGTCAGGACTAAATGAAAGCACAGTTAGTGTACACCAAGGAGCTCACACAGCCTTGCCAAATCTCTTTCATCAAGAGTATGTATTAGTCCCTTGCTTTTGGACCCAGAGATGTTTTCAGATCTATTGAAAATAGCTGGTAAGATTCCTCCACGGTGATGAGTAACCAAGGCTTGGTACCAAAAAGAATGGAACAGAGCAACATAACTGTCTCATGTCTTGGGAGCAGCTGAAACCATCTGAAGATCATGTTAATGACTGCTGAAGCAATGGGTTAAGTCCTAAACTATTTCTGCTGTTTGGCAGCATGAGGAATACATCAGTAACAATGAGATCTTAGGGTTACAGGCAGTGAACAGAGGCATTGCTGAATGAATTTGGAAAGAAGGCTTCAGAGCAGTACCTTTTCTCTTTTTATATCAAAGTATTTTTATTCATTAAGTTTGAGACAAAGAAAGTCTTGGGATAAAAGAAAAAGCGTAACATTGTAATGGATCTTGGGTCCTATAATGTCATTCAAATTAACTCTGTGGCAATTTTTGGTAATACATAATCCCACAAAAACCCAAGTAAGACTGCTTTTCTCACCAAAGTTAGTATTTGGGAGCTGATTCAGGTTTTACATGGATGCAAATATGAAGGGGTATTGCCAGGGCTATTTTACTGCTGCACAGCTGAGTTCATGGATACCAGAATATGGACCAATGACTTCAGCTTAAAGCTTTCCTTGTAACTAAAGGCAGAAGGATTTGACTTTAAATCAGGATAATTGACCTCTAATAATGTCAAAAGAACTTGCAATTCTTTTCACTAGTTAAGTACCTTCATTGAATATGTGGGGGTAGTTTATTACATGAAAGAATTCCAAGCTTTTGTTTTCAAATTCAAATATTGCTTTAAATGAGTATAAAAATGTTATTCTACAGTATTAGAAACCTAAATAAAAGAACTTTTTGGCCAGAATGAAGAAAAGGGATGTGATATTTACTCCTAATACAAATTAAACTGAAGAGGTTATCTGCATTGCTCTGTATGAGAGAAAATGAGAGCTGCATAATGGTGTTTTAAATTCCCTCGAACTGTAGCATTCTGAAAGGTTTTCTAGCTGTGAGGGAACATTTAGTTCTGATATATCTACTATTCTTTTCAGGTTCTTTTTGACCAGTTCTGCTTATTTACACTCTCATATTATACCGTTTAGCTTTAATCCATCACATGGTTAAAGAAGAATCAGGAATCCAGCCCAGTCTTCCTTAAATATTTGCTAGACTTTATGCTAATTTGATCCCTTTTTTTCTCCAGTTACCTAATACAAAGAATGATTTCACTGTCATTAAAGATCACTTATTTCCTGTTATCATGTTCTTCTCACTGTTATTATTCTTCTCATTGAAATTTCCTTTCTAGTCATAATGAACACTCAGAGCATTTCATTGAGAAAAATGAGGAGTTAAACATTTTCTATTTCCCTAATCAAGACCCTGTCATTATCATCACTGAAAGCCACAGAAACAGGTGAAGAATGACAGAATTACATGAAAGAGAAAAAGGACACTGACAAAGTCAGTTTGTGATCACAGTCATTTATAATAATACCCTGGATGTTGGCATGGCAATCTAATTGCATACTAAAGCTCCTTGTATAAACTCATTTACTAGTTACATTACACAATGTTGATGCTCAATTGCTTCACAACTGAGCCAAATATGAACAGAAATTTGGAAAGTCTATGATTGCTACTGTGGAATAATTCATATAGCTCATAAATATGTCAGTTTTCAATTAAATTTGATATTTTTGAAACAGAAAGCCACAGTGATTCAATTCTAGAAGAAAAAGTAGCCTTGAAAAAATATCATGTTTTGCAAATTAAAAGAAGAAAAAAGAAAAGTGGGATCAATTTTTATTCTTTCACTTTTGACAGTATCCTTTTAAAGGAAAGACTAAATTAAATTTTAAGGACAAAATTCTCTCCTCATTCACATCACAATATACCTACCAACTTTCATACTACTTTTCATTAAATGAGATGTGCAATATCACAGAGAAAGGCGGATTCCTTTCTTGGTCTCAGATAAGCTACTTTCAGGAAACAAGTTTGATGAAAGTAAGACACAAAGCTCCGAACAATCTTTGAATTAAGAATGTGTTCATTAGACACACTTGGTTTCTTCCCATCTCATAGACTTCTTATCCTGAAATCTGTATTTTACATAAATGGAAAAGAACAGGACATGGAAATTTGATCTGAAGGCTAAATTAAATTCTTTCTGCAGTGACGTGCTTGAGGAGCAGAAGGATGGGGAATAAAGAAGGCTGGGACTGGTGCAATTCAAAACCATTAAGTGACAGCCCCAAAAAAGTGTCAGAGGTCTTCCATTAGGAGGTATTCCATCCCACCCTCTGGACGCACCCTCTCCCTAGCTATTTCCACTTGATTCACATTGTTTCAACACTTGTTGAAATGGTTCACACTGTTTCACTGTTGTTACTGTTATTATTTTACCTATTCACACTTGTCTCTGCCAGTCTGTTATTCATAATTGCTAGGGCTCCCACCCCACCAGAGAATCCGTTTTGCTTTGAATTAGAGTTCATTTGCCTCGGATACCCATTAGCAGTTTCTGACAGCTGTTTCTGCATGATGGCCAGCGAGACTTTATTGGAGGCCAGGAAGTCTCTCATGGAGATCATCTCTCCTGACAGACGGCGCCCGTCCGTGTCGCTCTCGTTGACAGCGTCGGTCTCGATGGAGATGTTCCTCTGGTTGCGCACGTTTCCCGGCATTACCACATTCCTCCGTGAATGAAATAATCTTCTTTGGCATCTGTGGCAGCACTTGCAGGACAACTTCTTTAATATCCAGTTTATGGATTGTTTGATCACGATAGAGATCACATTAAATAAGGAATAGATGCAGCACACCCCCAGGAGTATGAAGACAAAATTGCCAAAGCGGTAAAGGCCTTGGCTCTCGTACTTGGTGTTCTGGCTACTGACCAGGTCACCAAAGCCAATGGTGCTGAAGGCCACGAAGCAGAAGTAAAGTGAGTCAAAGTAACTCCACCCTTCAATCGGTGTGTACATTGCAGAGGCACAGCAGGAAATGATGAGTGATGCTACACATAAAATCAGCATGACATAGTACACAGAGGGCTTCCAGCCTGCCAGGCTGTCCACCTCAGAGGTCCCCGAGCCCCGCCGGCTGCTGTGAGGGAGAACCCCTTTCCTTCTCAGCTGTCTTTCGTGGCAGGACTTCATGACATAAGCTATGACTGTGATCAAGCGCTCCAGGAACAGGTTAAAGAACAAAATGGTCCCTGCACATCCTATGAGGCCGTAAAATATCAGAAAAATTTTGCCTCCAACGGTGGCTGGGGTGGTCATACCAAACCCTGGAAGACAAAACAGAACAGTTGAAAAAGAACAAACCTATAGTTACCATGTCAGGAGTTTCATCACATGCAAGACTGACAAACTGTCAGCAAATCCCTGTAGTACAGCTCAGCTCTGTGAAAAAGTGACGGCACTCTCCCCAGCTTACCCACTTGTGCTTGACCATGTGCTGGCTGCAAGGGGAAGGAACACATGCCAGCATTTTCTCCAGAATCAGAATGAAACAAAAAGCAGGAGAAAACACATGGGAAAGAAAAGACAGTTTAGTGGAGGTCTGAATTTTGGTCTGGTTGCTAGGTTCACTCTTTCCCTCTGTGCCTTGGATTGCTTCCAGACTTTGGAGATACTGCACCTGCTTTCTTCTCTCTAATGCACCATGGCTCTGTCCCAGGGGTGGCTCTTGCCTTCCAGGGGTCCATCCACTCCAAGTCTTTGTAACATTAAGTGAAATTTTTCTGAGACTCACTTGGCTCCTGCTGTGTGAGTGGCACATCACTCAGAACTCAGCACCCGCTGTATCCTGGCTGTGTATGCTCAGGCTGGGAGCACACACCAGAGGACACAGTCCCCAACAGGATCAGCAAACCCTCATGAGGGCCCCCAGTGGGCATTAAAGATACCCTACATCTGACCCTGGTGTCTGTCACCCACTACAAACCCCTTCTTAAATCAGCATTGCTGAAGTTTTCCTGCTTCTCTGTGTCCCACTCCACAACTCAAGTCTGTATATAAGTCCTATCAAAAATCTCCTCTCATCTGATTCCCTGTCATGGGATTTCTCAGGCCAGAGGTGCTTCAGTATTCTCTCAAATCCTTCCCATCCTAAAGCCTGAAAAGAGTAATTTCGCTTTGGTTAAAGCTGTTGGTAAGACAACCTTGCATTAGTAACATATTACTAAAGAATAAAAATATGTTCAGAACATCATTGAGCAAACTGGAGTAACACTCATGATAAATCTTTGCTGCTGTTTTATTACGATTAATAAGGGATTACATAATTGACCAACTAAGCCAAAACAATCCTGTTGAGAGGACAGAAAAATCACATTGGACATGAGACACTGTTATTTGTTTCTTTCTCTTTGTAACTATGAGATGCTAATTATGAAATAAAGACATAAGGCTCTTGGAAATAAAGGAAATTGTATTCAGTGTGATATACTTCTGCTTGAAAGAGAAGTCAAATGCACTGTGCAAAGACCATGTTTCCAACAGTGCTGAATAACATTCCTCTTCTCTTCACTGGCAACCTGTTACCAACACAGATGCCTTTCTAACAATGGTCCTGCCTCACACTGCTGATCAGCAGCCCTCGCCTAATAACATTTCCAATCGTGGGCTCCCAAGGATCACTGCACTCTTGCCTGTATCCACAATCAAACCACAGCATCAAGTGGTCCTACAGGAGGCTCCAGCCTCCCCATTAAATTTCTGTGCTTGAGAGAGCTGGACTGCAGCTCTGTGTGGGGAAAACATGACAAGTGACAAGCCACAAAGGCAAAACATCCTTCATGACAAGATCTTTTTGCTGCTGTTCCCCTTGACACACAAATATTTCCTCTTGCTTTCCACCTTCCCTTTCTGCTCCATGACCTGATCCCTCTAATAATCCCAGTTTTGATGCTTATTTTCTGTGCAGGCTGGTTTATATGCAAGTTATGACCTCCACCGTGTGGACAGACACGTGAAGACCAATTGACAAGAATCTTTCTGTAGCTGGTGGGATCTGCTCAAAGCAGTGGTGGGCAGGGAAGTGAGGGGCTGCCACGTCCTGGCCCACCCTGTTCCTTGAGGAAGAGAAGCTGCTGCAGGCAAGTCAGAAATGGAAATGTGGGGAGCCTCTGGCACAGAGTAAACAGCATTAGGGACTGGCATGCATCTCCCACAGCATAAAGCAAAGGCCCTGGTAAGAGAAACACAGCTAAGGCTCACCCCCACAGCATGGCTTTGTGCTTTTGGGCTGCTTCTCACAGGTCCCTCTCGGGATCCTGCCACTGGCACCACAGCCAGAGCCCTGAGCTCTTCAGGTTTGTTTGTTTAGTTGACTGGATTTTGTTCCTGAGTTCAGTTCTGTGTGGGTAAAAAAACACTAGCAAAGGCTTTACAAAGGCACTCAATAGGCACTGGGAAATCACAGTGACCTATTGATGCAAAAAGAGGCAGAACATTGACCCAGAGAGGCAGTGAGCCTGAGTGTGACTGTCCCTTGTCACTCCTCCTCTTCAGGAGAGGCACTCTTTTTTACCTTCCGGAGTAAATGTAAAACTTTTGTTCATTTTCCTATTTACAGATCTCAGTATGTAGCAATCAATACTAACATTTCCAAAGAAGTGCTAAAATGGAAAACCTGAAAGCAGTATAAAGATATTAATTTAACAACTTGTCCTTTAAAGATAATGAGCTGCAAGCTTTTAGTCCCAGAAACAATTTCAGTTCCTGAAATGCCTTGTATTTCCATGTATTGGGCCACATTATTGCTGGTTAACTTCAGCCATCATTATATTACAACTGGGATTAATTTGGGATACTATATTACAGATCAGTATTTGTTTGACAGTAAGTGCATTTTTCTCCAAGTGTACTTTGGGGTGTATGAAATGTGCATAAATCCAAGTAAATCTAGTGAATTGCTTTAGCCAAGAAATGCAGGGGGTCAAAGCTGTAAAAGGCTGTAACAGTTAAAATTAAATTAAATCTATTCTTTCAGAATTTTTATGATAAAATGTTTCATTTCAAAATATCAATTACCTTTTTGTTAAAAAAAAATAAATCAGTTTGAAGTAAAAAGAATGGAAAAAAAATCCTTTGAAAAATCCTTCCGAGTTTTACAGGCTTCATCATCTTAAAATGGAACACAATATTTCATTAATGGTCAAATCCAACCTATCAAAAATTTCATTAGATGTTGTCCTTCTGGGACACCTAAATAAATCTGTTAAATTTTTGTCCTAATTTTTCCTGCTGAACATCAAATAAGAAATTCACTGCTCATTAATCTCTACTTAAACATGAATTCTTTCAGAAACCCATTTCATAAAACAGTCCTACAAAGACTAGCTGGAAGTAAATTGTTATCTTGGTGGGATTTGCCTCTTCTTTCCCCTAATTTTTGTAAGGAAAACTGTGGCTCATTAATGGACAAAAAGGCATGACAATGTTCTCTTTATATTCATATTAATTAATATTACTTAATATAATTAATTCTATTTGTATTACATTGTACTCTGCCAACAGAGAGGATCTATGGATTAATCAGTCACAGTAAAACTCTGTCCCCTAAGATCAAACTAAGTCTGTTGTCTGCATGCTGGGTTCACACACAGTGCTTGGCACGAGAGGAGCCGTGAGCTGCTCCCTCGGAAAGCAGCCTCCTCCATAAATCGTCACACTTGCTGTCTTTTCTTCTCCGTGCAGCAGACCTGATTTTAGCCCATAAAGCACACTTTGTTAAGCAGCATTTTCGTGTCTGAGTTCTTTCATAAGTCCTTCTCAAAAAGCTTCAGTCCTGGCAGTTTAAAAGAGACTACTCAAATATGAGGAACGGAGGAGAAACCAACAATCAAATATATAGAGGGTAAATGACTTAATGAACACTGAGAGTACCAATCCAACCCATAGAATAAAACAGTGAAAGAGAAAGGAGGTACATTGCAGAGTGGGAAGCAAATAAAGAATGAAATAATGAAATGGTAAAAAAGAGGAAATAAAAGCAGTGGGTGATACTTGGAGACTATTTAAAAACACAAAATTGCTTCTTGTGATGAAGAACTACAAAGAGGAAGAAACTGCAGGAAAAAAATGCTGGTGATTTTATGGTCTGAGAGAATGCTGATAATATTTAGTGAATTTTACTTTACAAGTTGGGTGACATTTCTTGAAAGAGTTATTTCAACTAGCAACTGAGATTATAGTTAATCAAGTGGAAATCAGACCATTGTGAGCTGGGAAAATTGAATGTTTTTAAGGTACTAAAAAGTGTTTCAGTCAAATTTTTTAGACATGTCTGCAGATATGACATTGTATTATAACCATGGATAGAAATGCATGACAAATCTTAACTTTACCAGCCCAGCAAGGAAGGCAGCCTTCTCAATAAAAATTTCAGGTTCCTATTTTGAAATTGTTATGATACTGATTTGCCTGCATCCCATGATCCATTGGCTACTATGAACTGGTGCTATCTTTCCTAATACTCAGCTGAACTGAGCAAGTACATTCCTTGTAGCTTCAGTTGTCTTTCAAATATTGTGGTTTGGTTTTTTTAACCTATTGCTTCAGCAAGAATTCAGATTTGTTTGTGAATATTTATACTCATTTGAAATTTCTCTATAGCAGAGGTACTTTTTCAGAAGTTGGAAGGAATTCGTACTCCAAGTAGAGTCAGTGGAAGTTTTCTAAACACTGCACATCTCCTATGCCAAAAAAAATTTCAGATTTTGTTTTAGCAGCAAAATTTCTGTTATGAAGTCTGTCACTGCAAAGCATCCTAAAATCCACCTGTGTGTTCAGGTTATATTATGTGGACCTTCCAAAAGGATACACTCTTAAAAAAGAACAATTGAAAAGTGAAATCATATCAATAGTATAATATAATCACGCTTCATGATTTCCTGAAGTGAGGACTGGGTATAAATGGAGAAAAGCAAGCAGCTGTAATTTTTATCAATAGCCAGTTTGATAAGAAGGACTGAGGTCCAAAGGAAATTCTCCTAAAGCAGAATCCTCCAACAGAGGGCAAACAGCAAATAACATTAAGCAAATATTAATGTCAATCTAACAATAAAATTATTATCATGAAATTGAACAAGAGGAAACACAGGCATCAACTTTCTACAATTAATCAATTCTACAAAAAAAAAAAATCTAGTTTCTCTATTTTCTTTCCTCAAGACCTTGATTTACCAGCCCCTGAAAAATCTAGAAAAGCTGAATTAAAACACCTCCCTCCTCCAACAGGCAGCCCTCTGGGATGAGGCTGTGCAGTGGTCCCAGCCAGCCCTTGTTGCTCTGCCCAGTTCCTCCAGACACATCCCATGCCGTTGCCCAGACACAGGCAGGGTGCACAGCCCAGGGGACTCGTGCCACCCACATCCTGGCATGTCACACACAACGCTCAGAGAATCCAACTGCCTATTCCAGGCCAATATTCACTAATTTCATCTTTTCTATTGTAAACTGCTACAGTGCTACCAACTGCTGTAAGCAATTTTCCTGGATCATTACCCACACTCATCTCCCTCTGCCTGGTGATACATGGTTTGGCATTTTGTGTTTTAATTCTGGATGTCCTGACATTCACAGGTTACATTAATTAAAACTTCATTTTTCATTTCCTGGTGCACTTGGTGCCATGAAAGAGTATGAGAAACAGTTTATCAAGCCTAATCCCTCATGATTGAAGCCTGAAGCACCTCATCTAGTGTTTGTGTAGGAAGACTAGGACAGACATATAGATTTCACAGTTCATTTTAGATCATGAGATTGGGTCTTTCTATTGTTCTGCAAAACATCTCTTTTCTGAGAGGTTTCATTTCCTTTTTGAATGTGTGCAGTTCGCTGCTCCTGCCCTTCCCACAAAGAGGAAGTGGGAAGGAAGAGGGGACAACACTATAGCAACAATAATGAATCATTGTGATGTTAGATAGATAAATATAATCACAAAAGAGCATTCCAGCTTAGCCTACAATCAGAGCTCTTTGTGATGTTGTATTTCTAATGTATGTTCTATTTATTTGTTTTTCTCTACCAACTCTACTTTTGGAAGTGATTCACTGGGGAAATTATGAATTTCAGCAGTAAAACAGGCACAGGAAAATGAGGATCATGACAGGTATGAGCCAAACTAAATATGATCAAGACTTTCAACTGCAGTGAAAAAATCACCAAGAAACTAGTAATTTGGAAAGAGAAATATAGGAATACTTAGGTACCTGCAAAGATGCTGACCCTCCTTCTCTCAGACACGTTCTGCAGTGAACTATCTACATTGGGAAGTTTTGTGCTTCTAAAAGAGAGACAGAACAAACAACTCTAACAGAAGCTATACTTCAAAGACTTCATTGAGAAAATGTCCTGTACGGTGCACTCTTCTGACAGTGTGCAGGCACTAATAATTTAACAAAATTCAGTCTGCCATGATGGCCTACTCTGACGCTCTCTGAGCAGAATAAGTAGTCCTAGCAAAACTAGTTGTGCCAGAGGAATTTTCACCTGTAGGGACCCTTGTAGGAACAGCTAGTCTCAAATCTTGTCACATCGCTGCCCTTATGACATTGCTATATCAGCAAGCCTGTAACAGTGTCCTGCTTCAGAAAGGAACGAGGACATTAAGTCCTTTCCAGGAAGAAAAGAAAAAAACTCATTTCTGTGAGACTTTCACTGTGTGAGACGACACACCCATGGAAGCAGGCACAGTGCTGTCACAGCTAACAGCAGCTAACAGCTAACAGTTTGATGCTGACAGCAACAAATGTGCACTTGCGTCCAATTTCTGATATGAAAAAGATCTCTAGTATCATTCATTTCACTAAGTCTATGCAGAAAACCACACACGCACACACACACACACACATGCATGCAGACACCTCTGTGGAAGATCAGCATCTGAACTCTGGCTGGCTGATGAGATACATCCATGCATGTCATCACAACTACTAATTTCAACATCTTGATGTTCTCTCTGACGAAGAGGGGAAGATGAGCTAGCCATGAACCTTTCCTTTACTGCAACAATTATTTGACAAAACCGTGTTTTACTGGGGACAGCCTGGTGTGTGGTAGCACATATTTAATTGGCAATGCTGTTCTGTGCAGATGGCTACATGGGGGAGAAAGGCTCAGCCTGCCCAGGGAGGCAGGGATACAAGGCTGACAGCCCTCCTTTGTGCTGTGTGCTCTTGTTTCTAGATCTGCCTGCCCGAGCGAGCTCTGCACCTCCTGCCCAGATCTCCAGCACTCCAGAGCTGTAAAAACTGGAAATGTCTCCAGGGCCATTACAGCTGAGTCGTATCTGCAGACAGCTATGATGAGTGCTCAGCTGCTTGGTGACCTGGGACCTGCCCTGAGTACCACTGCTGCTGCTGCTTCCATCTGTGCCAGTCTGCACCTGCAATGTCATGCACAGGCAGGCTGAGAGAGAATAACCTTCTGCAGAGGTCCTAGCAGGGTTCAGTCCATTCCTAAAGGACAATACTGATGCTGAAACTAAAGGTGTGTTTTGATGAAACAATAAATACAGTTACCCAAGTACAAGCTGCACTTTCTCATATATATTGAGCCCTTTTTCCCTCTCTAACTTGTTTGCAGACTTGTCACACCTGACAGACAGCACTCTTGCCAGTTTCAATGAGGCTGAAGGACCAGAGGGAGATAATGCTTCAAGGACTGCACAAGTCCTGTGCTCAGCCTGTGCCACCACAGGGACAGAAGACTTGTGTAACAGAATGTGCATAACATTTCTTAGCCCCTGACAAAAGGCTTTTGTAAACCCAACTCTGTGGCATAAATGTAGGGTAGTGTCACACCAAGAGTGTAAATGGGACTTCAAGGTTAGAAATAGCCAAACCTTGGGCTTTTGTTAATTTGTTCTGGAAAGCATCAGAAAAGCTGGTTTTGTGTTAGTGTGTGTGATACGGTCTGTATTCAACACAGCAAAGTTCAGCTCACAGTGAGTTACTGTTAAGACCTTTCTGAAGAGCTGGGTATCTGTTACTGCCCTTCTCTCATTTCACTTATAGAAACTATATGCTCTGCCTTGAACAGAAATCTAGCTTAAGAAAAGTTTCCAGTGTTAAGAAATCTAAGACATAAGTAGAAAAAATGCTACAGGGACAACATTAAATGAACAATATAATGAAAAAATCAATTTTAATAGACATCTTGATGGGTCTGTTGTCACCACTGTTATAATGTCTGTGTAGCCCTTAAAAAATACATGACTCTTTGAGAGTATGTAATTTTCCTTACTGTAAGTTTTTTACATAAGATAATTTATGGAAACCTTGCCATTCTGCTTTATATAATTAAGGTTATATTTTATTTAAGGTTCACTCCAGGTCTTCTATAAGAAACATACACAGACTTCTTACAGCTCCTGTGGGATGATAAATTCAATGTATAAATGTTTTACACCTACCTTCGAGTTTCCATTTATAATTTTTATGTAGCTTTTGATGCCAGAGGTGCTATGCCCAGTGCCTTTCTATCACCCCCTAGACAGAGTCGTAAGTCTGTACACCTTTTGCATTACTATAGGGATAGAACAGAGCTCCGTTTTGAAATACTTTATTGCTATTTTCAAGTTTATTTGTAACTTGCTGATCAGTCATTTAAATTTTGTGTGGTTTTTATTCAGCCTTAGAACATATAAACATTTATCTAATTAAATAATATACATTTTATTAACATTTGTATATAATATTTAATCACATTTCCATTTTAATATGTCATATGAAAAGGTACTTGTGCCTGCAGATGCCTGAACCCAAGACAACCTGAAATCCTGTGCTGAAATCTGCTTAACAGCTGCTACCTTGGTAGGGGTACAGTAACACTGATGAGTGTTAGTTCTGTGGACAAGATTCATATATATGCAAAACGGAAAAATATACATAATTACATGTGAATCAAATCCATATGCATGCACAGAAACCTCTTTCCTGTCAAATAGTCTACCTTACTAACAAATAGCAGTAACATCAAGCCATAAGTCATCTTGGCAGGATAACACTTTATCTGGATTGTGAATGTAATTAATACTGTTCCATGGGTTTGTTTGCAGTCAGTCAGGCTGTGTAAACATAATAACTCCAGCTATCAAGGAATAGGAACATAATGCTGTGTACTAATTGAGCTATAGTTTAATCTACACTAAAATTTTTCTTTTAAATATTACAAAGCTGTCTGTATTTTAAGAATTTTCAAAGGTTAGTTAAAATTTGCTTATTGTGAGTTTTATTTTTGGCACACACAGCTTTTCTCTGGAGTCTTCTCATTTAGGGGTAAAACTATGGGAAGTAACGCAGGCTTTTTGGTTCCCCAAGTGGTGTCTGTTTGAATCCTCTTGGTAACATCAGCCTGGAGGAAACACTGTTAATGGCATTTTAGTGGAGGAGGTTTTGTAAAAATAAAGCTCTTCCCTGGCTTTAAATACTAACAATTTTTTACAGCAATGTCACTCATGGTTCAACTAAGGCAAAAAGACCTGGCCTGTGAGTGTTAAGCTCAAAAAAGTAAAGAAATAAATCTGCAGCATTACAGACTGTAAGAAGGCTGGACACAGATAACAAAAATTCATTTTCAGTAGGAGAAGAAGTAGTATATGTGCAGGTGTGTCTGTGTGTGATTACATTTTCCTAATCATTTCCAAGTCTTATCTTGATGGCAGACAGGAAGGTCAGTAGCCATGTCCACCAGAACCACCATGTGCCAAGGGCATCAGCATTGCTACCTCCAAGCAAAGAAAACATCACCCAGAAAATTAGGCTGGCCTAATGCTTGGATACATCTACCTGAAGGACTGATCAAAGAAGCATACCATGAAAGACAGCACAAACACTGCTTTAGTTCCTTGGAGACTGACAGAGATCCCAAAAAGCAAAGAATAAAGGAAAAAAATTCAGTTTCTAAGCAGGTGCTGCAGGGACTACAAATATAAAGCAAGGCCCATGAGCTCACACCATATAGAAAAGGCTGTTGGTGTGGTGTGCAATAAGGATTTTGAAATATTCCATATAAAAGCAGAAACAGATATTAACATTGTGATTAAAATTGCAAAAACCAGCAGACAATGATGACAGCCAACATTATCAGACATTCCAGTGAATATTCATCACTATGTGTCACTGAGAACTGACAATTCTGCAAATGCTTGTGATAAGCACATGATGATAAACCTGAATTTCTGTTTTATCAGCTCTGAATTTCTTATCCACTGATCTGCGTCTCAAAAGCTGGAAGTTATGAAAGGGGCAAAGACTATTTTTCTCCTCTTTGACATTTTGAAAGCAAAAACTTATGCTGGGGGGCTGATGGATGGACACTTGGGAAGAAAATCTGAGTTTGTGAAGTGATCATAAAATCCCAGAATGGTCTGGGTGGGAAGGGATTTTCAAAGATCATCTCATCTAATCTTCCTGTCATCAGCAGGGACACCGTCCACTAGACCAGGCTGCTCAACCTGAGTAATGTCAGGCTACTCCAAAGACTATACCACCTACCACCTACTATTTTTCACATTCTGCTTATGAAAATAGTGAAGTTGAGAAAGCTTTCACTAAATGTGTTTATCTCAAAATTGCAGTATCACCTATTTAATTCATTATGTATTCTTCCAGAGGAAGAAGAAATGCACAGATAACCCCAAATACAGTATACTTGATTCATTTTAAAACACTTGAAAAAGTGCCAGAGTAAAGTTCTGGCTGTTCTAGAAGTTTTGAAGATGCCACCTGCACTAGTAATAGATTTAAATGTTTCTACAACCTCATCATTCACAATACTTATTCCCTGGCTGAGCAGCATGATTTGCTTTGGAAAAGAAGCACATAATTAAATAAATGGATTTCTTAGGCCTGTATGTGTCCAGTGGCTACCTGTGTGAAAAGAACTGAACATCTTGAGGCCATTTATGAAGTCCTTTCTGCACTAAAAGGACTCAGTGACATCTTTTGTCTCTCTATAGTGTTTTCCTGAAAGTCATGTTCCAAACAGTTTGCCATACCTGAAAAGGCAATAGTGCTTTGACACAGCATGTAATGTACACGCTGAAAAGCAGGTGCAAAATCCTGTGTCACAAAGGACTCTTTTAAAATAAAAAGGTCTATTAGTGAAATAGTGGAAGAGACAAGAGTCTGTCAGACTTCCATTAGAGCCTTGTTTTCTTTTGAAAACAAGTTTTGTGAACTTACACTGAAAAACTAAATTCACCCAGACAGTAGCTGAAGAAATTAATGGTTTCAAAGTCACAGCAACCTTCTTAACAAGTACAGAAATAAGTCACATTCTCTGAAGGACAGTTTTAAATGAAGAGGAAGAGATTAAGCTTGTATACTATGTTTTCAAAAAACACGTATGATGCAGAATGATGTAAATGTTGAAAAACTAACCCTGTTTCAACAGCATAGGCAGACTGTAACTGTTAAACTTCCACAAGTGCAAAATACGGAAAATAACCCAAACCCCAAAACCACACCAGGTTGTTGTTATGCGTATAGGATGACTTAAACATGTACTGATATTAAAATGCTGAAATGACCAATTTTGTGAAATAACACAAGAGGCCAAAAATTGGCTAATTATTCCAAAGCACTTGGTTTCATCAAGGCTATTAAAGCTCCTGGGGTGCTGATAATTTAATGAAAACTATGACTGACCTGGTGCTGGCATACTTTGCTGTGTGCTGAGTGTTGCTGCCTTCCAGGATTTCTGGGAACGCAGGAAATATCTGTATCACACACACTAGATTTGACAAAACTCACCACTGTCCCTTCCCCTCTGGCCTCCTATAAAGTGAAAATTGGGTAAAATACTTCTTGCTCAGTATACATACATATATATGAAATAAAAAAAAGGGGTTTTGTATGAGTAGGTGAAAGATGGACAGACAAGACATATGGGAGCCAGTTTGTGCTGGGTTGCCTGGAGGCCATTTTGTGTGTGGAGTGTTTATGGGGTGCTGGGGGTATCAAACAGGTGAGATGGAAAGCACGTAGGGCAAAGGGTCTGGCCTGGACCCATTGCCAAGGGACCTTGGCAGCCAGAACAGGGACTCACAGTTGTTTAAAACTTTAAATTTCCAAGCTTACCTTGACACAGGTAGTATCTTTGAACAAGGCATAAGTGCCTTTCCCGCCTAAGGCTGACAGTGGGAGTTGGGCATTCACAACCATTCCTTTTAGGGAAAGTTTGAGTAAAGCCATAAAGGGTTTTCCTGCCGAAAAGTGACCAATAATGTTTAAACACCCACATCTCTTCCTTCCCCTTCAGCTGTTTTGTGTCACTGGATATACTGATAAAACAAACCAACAGAAAACTGTTGGGTGAAGTACTGATACTGATGGGGAGCATTATTTGTTGCACAAGCAGTAGAGACCACAGAAACATTTCAGAAAAGGAATTAGAAGAAAGCTCACTGTGAAATTCCCCAGGTTTGTGGAGGATCCTACGTTTGTTGGGATAATGAAACGAAACTGATAGCAGGAAGGATTTCACAGAATTGAGTGAGTTTGCAGAAAGCTGGCAGGTAAACTTCAGTGTAGAAATGTAGGGAAACATAAGGGAAAAAGAATCTAAATAATCTAAACCATAGAGGGCTGAGGTCAGACCTGGCTGTTTCACCATGAGAAGATTTTGGAGTCATGATTGACATGTCTCTGAAATGATTGGCTCAGTGTTCAACTGCAGTAAGAGAAAGCAAGCAAGCAAGCAAGAAAGCAGGCAAGAGGAAAGCAAGCGAGAAAGCAAGTGAGAAAGCAAGAAAGCAAAGAATACTGGGGTATCATTTGGCTGTTTTTCAAGAATCCTAATGTAAACATCTTGAACTGCATTCAGCTCTGGTCTCTACATCTCAGGGAGATACTGGAGACTAAGAAGCTTTTGAGTGAGGACAGAGCTTCTCTATTTAGAGAGTAATGAGCTGAGGCTGGATATGATTAAGGGTTGCAAAATCCATGCATTAGAAAACCTGAGTTGGGGTATGATATATTATCTTTATTATGGCATCCTCCAATTAGTTGTATTTTAAATAGGCTGAAGTGACTGTTTTTAAACTCAGCAGTGTGAGGGCAGTAATTCAGCATAGTCACAACTTAATGATGTGAGCAGGTGTGAGGAAATGACAGAGTTATTCCAGTGCTGCAAGAGTAGGCACACACAGCCTGCTGAAAGATCAGGTCTTCCACAACATAATGATACCGACTGGCAGAGTACAGATGTCTTTAAAAATGAAACATCCTTTACTGCTTTGGCTTCTACGATGCTAGAATGTAATTTTAAAACTTCTGCATTCCCTGTTTTGCACAGCCCTTTGTTGCAGCAGTGCTCTCTTTGGGGTGAGGCACAGCACACAGCACTGCCCTGTGCTGATCCCCCAAGAGCTGGATCAGGCATATAGATGGTTTGACTGAACAAATTTAAAACCTTAAACCATGGGTGGACTGCTTTGAGTAGAAAGGTATGTTAGTATTTAAGCTTTTCTACCCACTGCACCAGCTCAGGAAAATCTAGGTTTCCACTAAGGTTTCCATGAGCTTCTCTCCCAAGATTTACACACCTATCAGTATTTTCCCAGTGTCTCTGAAACCCATGCTCGACATGACAATGAGAAACTCACTTTCAGTTTGAAAAGCTATAATATACTTCTATTTCACCATGTTTATTAGAGATCACACATACTTCTTTTGTAAGTCATATTTGAACATGAGAACAGCCATAGCTGTAAGAACAGAGATAACTCCCTCCTAATAAGATAAATTAAGTGGAATGAGCACCACATGAGAAAGTGAAGTCATTATTACCATTGATGAGGGGCAGGCTCAAGGACTTTGAAGCTTCAATGCCTAGTTTTGAGCTGTACCACTCTTCTGAGTGACAACATACCAACTTCAGAAGTTCTTGCTCAGAGACCTCACCATGTCAAGGCTTGCTAAATACTGCTGCAGTTCTGCTATTTGATTAAACAGAATTCATACAGTCTGATGGGTCAAAAGCTACAGATCTACAATTTCACAGAACTGGCAAGCAATGGCATATGTTGGGGATGAAGGAAGTAAAGAAAGAGGATGCAGAAGGAGCTTGGTGTGAGGATAAATGACCTGATGTAAAAAGTGTATGTAGATCTGAGTCCAAACATTCTAACATTAATGTTGAAAAACCCTGGCACTTAGATCTCCAGGAACACCGACTTGACAGATGCTGGCTCCATATCAGCAATGGGCAGCTTTTATCAAACCCTTTATACTTCCAGGTGATGGTAAATTTGAGTGCAGGACTCCAGGCTAAGTGGATCCCACTTACCAAGTTCTGCTTGAGCCCTGTTGCTGCAGTTACACCAGCAATGCCACATAAATACAGAAGCTGTCAGCTATACTGACAAAAAAATGCAGCTTTCTCAATTTACATGGAAATTTGATAAGCATTTACCTCAGTGGCAAAGGCAGCAGAAGCAGCTCTCGTCAGCTTAAGCCTGGCACTGGCTTTCTTGTCACGCCACTGCAACTGTCTGTGGCCTCATAGGAGAGGTTAAAAATCACAGAATCACAGAATTACTTGGGTTGGAAGGGACCTTAAAGACCACCTAATTCCAAGCCCTGTGCCATGGGCAGTAGACCGGGTTACTCAGAACTGCTATCAACCTGGCCTTGAATACTTCCAGAGACAGGATATCCACTTCTCTGGGGAACCTGTTCCAGTGTTTCACCACTATCACAGCAAAGAACTTCTTTCTAATATCTAATCTAAACCTACCTTCTTCCAGTTTTAAAATAACACTTTTGTCAGACTATTTTTAACCAGGTGAGTCTCTCAATCCAGCTAACTGCACAATCTCACAAGAAGCAGGTAGGTGGGAGAGAGGGGGTGCTTCTGGGTGTGGAATGAGTTCAGGGCTATGGGAAGCAGCACTGCCTCTGAGGAACATCAGGGATGTGGTGTTTCCACCAGACCAGCTTCCAGTGGGAGCGATTTACCAAATGCTTTGGGTGTTGGATATGCTGTCCTCTCATTCCTGGAAACTGTTATGTACATTTCCTTCAGTCCCTGCTCACCAGGGGAGGCTCAGAGAGCTGAGCTCTGCTGGTGCTGCTGTGACTCTGGCAGAGCTCCCCTCCGGAGGATGGGGGAGATGACAGCACCAGGGGCCTTTTCAAATGGGTGTTGCTATGGGCAACTGTACATAGGAGAACGTAGGCAGAGGCTGAGAAAGCCAGGGGGATGGAGTACAATAGAAACAACAGCCCAGCAGGAAAGCTCTCCGAGGGGGTACAAATGCAGATAAAGCAGCATCTCGAGCAGTCTGCTAGCAACTGCAAAAAACCAATGTGCCAATGGGCTAAAAGTTATTGCTCCTGGAAGCAGATGTGAGTTTTCATCCTTCTTAAAATGAGGGTGCTGAAGTGTCTCTTCCTCTGAGGACAGGGAGCAGATGAAGAGGTGCAGAGACACAGCAAACCAGTCAGCTCTGCACCTTCCTCTGCTGTCTTCTCTTCTATGAAAGATGAGGAGGAAAGCAGAGGGAGAGTTGTACATCATGATCAATTTAATACCTTCCTCATTTCTAGCTTGGCACAATTTAGTTTGTTTGTTTGTTTGTTTTAATTTTGGAACCATCATAATTCACTTTTAGTTTTTTTAGATAAATTTAGCTTCTCTGAAGGCACTTGCAGAGTGTCTGACAGGCATTTGTACAAGCCAGATTAACCTGAAGCGTTGAGCTGTCCAGGAAAAGACCAAGTTACCTTCTGTGCAACACTGCATTGAAGAAAAATGCTGTTTTTGTTAACACAGAATGTAACAGAAACAGCTATTAAACACCTGAGTTCAAAAGCTGAATTTCACTTCCAGTTGTTTTGCAACTGTATTTAGGAGTGTAAGATGGACAACTCCATGCATGCCACTGTGCCTCAGCTTTGGTAACCTTCTTGTGACTGTACAGCACCGAGCCAGAAAGCACTGTGCAAACAACGTATCTGGTATGTCAATGCTACTGCTGGAAACCTGTGACAGTGTTTTCCCTCTGTGTCTTCCAGTTCACCTTTTCCTGCTGTCCCGGTCCCTTGGATACCAGCACAGGGGAACCAGGAGTGTAACACTGTTGCTTCCATCTCAAAGGTCACCCAGACAATCAAATAATTGATTTTTCTTATTTAAATATTCCATCCCATTGCTGTTTCCTGTCTCTTCCCAGATACAAGATAAAGGATTAGCTTGCTTGCCTGTTTTACTTTTCCTTAAGCACTCTGCTGACAGAAGTCCAGCCGGTTCAGTAGGATGGGGATGAACCAGGATGTTACACAACTGGGCTCCTCTGGGACACCCTTGTCCAGATTAGACTTCATCCACCTCTGTTTTATATGATGGCAGCTCAGCTAAATCAACCTTTTTTTCAAATAAGGCAAATTATTCACTTTTTAACACAAACCCAAGTGAGGCTGAGGTCTCCTGGGATCTTATTCAGCCAAACATTTTGCATGTGCAGCTTTGACTTCCATGCTTTATGGTATTTCCTTCTAAGTCAAGAAATCGACTACAAAGATAAACAAGAACTTATACCGAAATTTGCAACCAAGTCTTTAAAATCAGATCATTTACCTTAGTCTTCTATTTCCCAGAGGATGAAAGGAAGCTCTCTGAAAAGTCATAGTAAAATAGTCATTGACAGTTTATGTTTCACGGCCATTTTTTCTATGAAGGATGATTTTATCCAAGCCAAACTTTAATAAATTGGACTAATTCATGTCAGGAACTGTCACATCTTCAGTCTCCAAGTATTTTCTAGCATCATTAGACAGGTACAGTAAGAGTCTGCTAGCACCTCACAGAAAAACCCGAGACATCTTCTAACTAGGTGTGATTCTACCTAAAGACAGCATTCAACTTGCCTGCCTGTTTTATTTCTTCTCAAAGTTGATACAGGCATAATCTGCTAGAAACAAACAATCTCATTTTTTTAAGGTTTTAACCTTCTTCTCCCTGCTACTATGTGCACATAAACCCACTGGAACGTTGCAAGTGAGAATTAAAGTTTTATATGCAAAATACAGAACAGGGCAAGATTTCACTTCAAAGCAGATGTACAGCACATGTGCCCCCATGGACGAAGCACTGTGTTTTAGCACACTGGATAAAATGCAATTGTTCACACCAATAGTTAAGAAGTAATTTTTAACATTTCCCACTGTAGAACAAGTGAACAGTTCCATTAATACAAGTTGGGTCTTGCCAATTTAAAGTAACAAGGTACAAGAAATTGCCATATTTCCTCTTCACAGAAAGTTGAGCATACCTTCATGGGCGATGGACACTTTTGAGTCCTAGTCAAACACCCTAAAACTTCTCTTTTTCTGACAAAACTTTCCCCTGCCTTCCCAGATGAATCCCACTGAATGTCAATGAGCAATACTGAACTGCTGTGAAGAGATGCTTCCTTTTAGCTTGAGAGATAGAAATTATAGCCTTTCAATGGAATATGCACAGATGGTGTGGGGCTTATGCCTTGAAAAAAGTGAAGGCGGGAGACATGAACTTCAGCTCTTTTAGAAAGCAAAGCAGTTGCTGATGGCATGTGCAGATAAGAAGAGTGCAATGCGTGCAGTAAGGCTGAGTCTCAAGCACACAGACTTCCCCTGGAGCTTCTCACCAAAATGTGAATGACTGAAAATATTATCACAGCTTTCAAAAACTTACACGTTTGCTTAGTTTATCCTATGGTGAGAAATTGCAGGCATGGTGACACATTGCAGTGCATGGGTACATCTTTGAGAAACTAATAAATAGATGGATGGCCATTCGATCCCACTTATGATCCTTCAGTGCACTTTCAATTATGATGGATGGATCTGAAATTTTCTTTCAGTGATACAAAAATCTGTTGTTCTGTGCTTTTTACTTTTTCTAATGGTTTAAATTGATCCTGATAAAGTTACAACTGGTTCTCTCAGAGAAATTGTACTTTTTCTACAATTCAAATCAAAACCAACTCAAAAGTCTAACATTTATTTTTCTTCTTCGTTAATTACACAATCATAGATTACTGAAAGTGAGAATAACAATAACAAAAAGCATTTCCGCATCTGTGGCCCTTCTGAGGGGCTTTTGGGTTAGTTTGCAGTTGGTGAAAACAGGTATGAGTTCTGCCATATCTGGGCAGATTCTCAGGCAGCAGTATACAATGCCATGAAATTTTGGCTGCAAACACTACAGAAAAAATGATCATTTAAAAATGTTTCCATTAAATCATCACAATGCTTGCCACAATAATATGTTCATCAGCATACAGAGTGGTAATTAAAGGCTAGAGTAAAATTTTAAATCAACTTTCTGTCTATTATTTAGATTCCCTTGAAACAAATTCCTTCCACAGAGCATCTTCTCATGTATTTTGATGCCTAGAATGCAGAGTAACTTTTCCCCTTATAAAGGAATTATCTCTATTTATGTATACTTTCATTAGCCGTGCACAGATATTCACAAAGGAAAATTTAACACTAGCCAGAGTTTGATCTACTGCTGTGTTACTTCTTTCTTATCCCTTTGTAACTCCACTACAAAAAAATCTGTTTACACTGGGGAAACACGGTGATGAGTCAGACACCAAGATAGCAAATCCAGTGACATATAAATGTGCTGTAAACAACAGATGAAATACTTTGAACAAATGACTCAGTATCTAGCAAACAAAATAAGTATTTTCTGATAAGTATGACAAGAATTGGGGGAAAAACCATCAAAATCCCCAAACCACTTCAATAGCCTAGTTTAGTAATAAGATACAACTATTACAGCTACATTATATTTATATTACACAGAAAAAATATGAAAAGATTTAATATTCTGAAAGCTGCATGTTGGCATAGATTTTCCATTAAAATAGTTACATAGTATTCCTGGATTTAAAATAGTATCCTTATTATATCAAGATTTCTAACTCACTGAAGTTATTAAATTGGCTAAAATATGTCATGCAGTATGATCTGCATGACTTCTAACAAAATACCCTCATTGACTCATAACATAATCAAAACTCTTTTCCTGTGCAAGAACCACATCTTACTAGAAGAGATGTTTCCTAGGTGCCATTTCTGCTTATGGCTGAGGATGTCCATTCCCTCAGCATTTGCAATTGTAGTCCATCTCTTGCTCAGCTTGACACAATTAAAAACTTGGAAGGAAATAGTAAGAAAATATCCACAAAAATTTTAATTGACTTGAATGTAACTTAACAGATAATCCACGTGGCTAGAACACTTAACCACAAGCATCTTCCAGACT
The DNA here is from genome assembly GCA_013400415.1 of Scytalopus superciliaris. Lineage (NCBI taxonomy): Eukaryota > Metazoa > Chordata > Aves > Passeriformes > Rhinocryptidae > Scytalopus > Scytalopus superciliaris. The sequence continues at coordinate 550,526 of VXBX01006519.1, read as the reverse complement.
ACTGCCGATTCAAAACCACAATCTGAGAGTTAGTGATTAATAAAAATTCCAACTTTTTTTCCCGATATTTATCTTAAACTTCTTCTTGCTTAACATCAGTCCACTACTATTAACTGTGCTCTTTGGCATGTTGAGCAAATCCATTCCTCCCATGAGGTTCTCCTAGAGAGGCAGTACAAGACCCGGCACTACCGTGCTACCTAATGAGGGAGGCAGAGCTCCCAACTGCAGACATCTGTGGAGCAAGAAGGACATCTTTCCTCTAGTTCCTCGTTGCCTTCACAAAACTCAGTGAATTGACTAAGCAATAATGGAGTTTTCTGGTTTCTCGAAGTTCAATGGAAATACATAATCTGACTTGCAAAAGACAATTGTATTTTCCTTGCCACTACAGCATTTATCCTGAGGACATGCTATTAGTGCTTTTAGTGCTTGTGACTCAGAGAGGGAAGGGAGCTATTGGCTTGTCTTTTAAAAAACCCACTTTCTTAGAGAAGTGAGGGTTTCTTTTAAAAAGCCTGTAAAAGTCACTTTGATTCCTCAGAGTTCTTTCAAAATTACTAAAATATGTGATCTATTCATACCTGCAACAATTACATGAAGATATGTTAGGAAACTCATGCTGTCTGCAGTGTAATACTCTGATTTGCTCTAAAACTCAATTTCCACTGATGTTCCTGTTCTGAACAGTAACATATTAGAGTTAACTCAGAGCAGCTCTAATGAGCACTTTAGGAAAAAGCCTGTATGTAGGTCCCTGTTAAAGCTTGTGGTGTCTCTCCAAAATCCAAACGCAGCTTCAGTGGCAAAATGTACAGTTAGCAGTATATCCTGTGTTTTAGACTGAGTGGCTTTTTTTTGTTTGTTTGTTTGGGGTTTTTTGTGTGTTTTTTTATTTTTTGTTTTCTTGATGAATACAGACTGAATTAAAACTTTATTTCCAAGCACCAGTTTTAAACCACCATTCACAGGTATGTGATACCACTACTATCAAGGGCTACTTTAATAGTCTGTAGCCTTTCGGAGTTCATTATATATTCTGGCCATGGGTGAAATTAAAAGGCATATCAAGTGCTAAAATGACAATTATACAAAGTATACAGAGGATGAGTTAATTTTATCACTAGCAATTTTCCTGTTACTATGGCAAGTGTGAAAGCATTCCTGTTATTTAAGGCAGGATTTCGCAGTGCTGCAAGTCCTCATCTCAGAGGTACTTAAACTCTTTTTTCATATATGAATTACTTCTAAATTCACCCTGGCTTTTCCCTTGTGGAAAAACATTGCAAGCCCATAGTCTCACATGCTGGTCACAGCTCTGAGGCTTTCAAAACAGCTTCAACACAGCATTTGGATCTGATCCTGTCTAAAACTGCAGGCATGAACTGGCCCTCCTTTGATTTCATCTTTGGCCAGGGAGACCACAGTTGGACCTTGAATTTTGCCAAGAGAGTAGTTCAGTAAAAAATACCACCAAAGAAACAGAAAACATCATCAGACTGTGGGGGAAAAAAAGTAAATTGTACATGGAAGAAACATAAACTAAGAAAACTATTTTAATGAAATAAATTAGTGTAATGTGAATCTGTCTAATTCTAGAGAAATATGCACCTCTGGAGGGAAAAACAAGAAAGGACAGAGCCTTCCACAATAAAAAGAGATGCTGATTTGCCACTCTAAACTATTTTATCATTAAAAAGACATGGAGCTGAGTAACAATCAAAATAGTTCACAAACACCAGAACAGAAATAACAGGACAGAAGAATAAGAAGAGTAATTTAAAATATGATACAGGGTAAGGTACTATATTTATATATATATATATGTATATATATTTTAAATTAAGCCCTTATGTATACTGCTGGAGTTGGAGGTCAGAGGGTGCAGCTCTGGAAAGCCCCAGTCCACATTACTGGTGTGATCCCATTACAGTTATCTTCAGTTGTGGGCCTCTCAGTGTAGGAGAAAGAGAATTAGGAATAATCAAAATAATGATGAAAAGCACAGGAAAACTGCTCAGTGTAGAGAGATTGAAAAGGCTCTGGCTCTTAAATATGAAGGGAAGACATGATAAAAATAAAAACTATACTTAATAGTGTAAAGAAAGTGAAGCATGCTTGCTTATATTTTCTAACTCAAGAACAAAAGGAAATTTCTCTAAATACAATACAAATATGGAATAAGAAGAAAACATTTTAACATTATATAAGTCACCAGAGATGGGGATTACACTTTACCACACATTTGCACAAAGGAATCCAGAAGTGGGCATGAGAACTCTAAACACTTCTGCAATCTCAATATGAAATAACCCGAAAAAATCATCTCATCTATTACAGAGCAAGGCTAAGTGAGGTCATCTAATTGCTTACTAAGATCCAAAAGACAATGAAATACATTGTTGCTAATATCTAGTGCCAATCTTTCTGGGTTCCCCTGGCACACCCTGCCCTGCTCTCCCAACAGAGGCCAAACTGCTCGCTTTGCCTTTGCAAGTTTCTTTCATGCAGTGAAAGGCTCTTACCCCGTTTTTCCTTTCTCGTTCTATTTTCAGCACAGCATCAAGCCTTCAGTTTTTGCTAACAGATGATGCTTTAAGGCTTGGCTCATTCTCAGACATCTCCTCTGGACTCCCTTCGGTGTAGCTCCACTTTTTCCTTGGGGTACAGCACCCAGAAGTTGGGACTGTTCCAATAATGGCAAACAGGGTCAGAACAGATGGCAGTGCTTGCTTTGCACAACTCAGACACAATATTCTTGCTTATACACTGCAGAGAGAGACCTTCATTTCTTTTCCAGCAAGGTATCTCCTCATGTTCAGCTTGCGATCCTCTCTATTGCCCACGTGAAGAACTTCTGAGCTGAAAAATCTGAAGAACTTCAATGTGATGCATTGTCCAGCTTTGGTCATTCTCCAATGCAGGATTTTGCATTCCCATGTATTAGATCTCAACCCCTTCTTGCAGATCTTGCTTTCAATTGGAGTTCTCAGCCTACCATCCCAAAGGCTCGCACCCTTCCCACCATTATGGCAGCTGTGAGTTCAGTAAGGGAATGATCTCCTTTTTCATTGAAAGAACACCAGCAAAAGTACTGAATAATTGTACTGGGACCAGGTCACCCAGCTGAGGATCACCATCTGATACATGGAGACACGGTGATGGCTTCTGTGGGCACAGAGTTCTGTAACCAGATTATACTCACTTTGCAGTAATTGAGTCTGGATCATGTTTATGAAGGATTTGCATGAAGAGACAGTGAGACGCTGTCAAAATTTATGCTAAAATGACAACTGGTCTGTTTTCCCACTGAAAAGGCCCATTACTTTGTCACAGAAACACATTAATTCATTCAGACCATCCTTCAGACACTGTCATGGTTTTGCCCACCATTTTCATTCTTCTCAAGTTTTCTCATGTAATCCCTGTAGACGCAGAGATCCAAACTTCAGGCTTCCCTTTTCCCAGACTTAGTAATTATATTGGGCTAAAATCTGGCAGCACTCATCAGTAAACCTGTTTTTTCTAACATGGTCTAAAATTGGAATTATCTAAAATTAAAAATACTGAAGTGTGACCAGGCAGGAATTTCCAGTGGGGAAAGAGTTCAGAGAAGAAGAATCATTCACAGAAAGCAAACAAACAATAACCAAAATGGTTACCTTGATAATTGTCACCTAGTACTCCTACCTCATCTGTCTGATTCTCGAGACCTGTTCTTTCTTCTTCCTACCTGAGATTCATTGTTCACAAAAAAATACAGCAATTTTTTTCAAACTTATTTTTTAAAAGAATATTTTTTAAGAATTCCAATGGAACATTTCCCCCCTCCTCGCCCCCCAAATCTAATACCAGTAATAAAGAGTTGTAACTTTTCTACAGCTCTAACCAAGACATCTGAATGCTCCAATTTTTTCCAGATATCTTGTCAATCAATAAAAGAAGTTTCAGGAAATTTGGGGGTTTTTTTAAATGCTTAATTTAAAAAAATATTATTGTTAATTGGAAAATGTGCTTTTTTACTTTATTTGTTTCTTTTTATTCCAAAGGATCAATAACAACTTGAGGGCTATTTTTTTTTCCAAAAAATAATGCATATCTGGAAAAATTATCACATATATATGAGTAAACATTGTTATATACAAACTACACACTATGCAATAGTATATTGTATACCATAGCATAGCATAGTAAATAACATCTCCTGAACTAGGTGCTTAATGACTTATTTTCTAAAATTATCACAATTTAATTAAGAACATTTTCTTTTCATAAAGAGAAGTCGGTCAATTGACAAATATGCATTTGTCACAGCTTAATTTGTCAAGAGATAGCATAATTGTTTCCAACAGCTTTTTTTTTTTGGAAATTACTGTCTGATCTGTAACTAGTTGCTGAATTTCAGTGCTTGAATAACGGTGACTCTCTGGTGTCTGTCACCACAGCAGACACTGGCCCACTTCACATCTCTCTTTGAAGTTGTTGCTAATATTTTGGCATTTTCTGTCTTTATAACTCCCACTGTGTATTCACCTATTGTATGCCTACTGCTTGTTGTATGTCTCTTAACTAGCTAACGATTTCTTCAGCAAATTGTGCCCAGCTGTTCCTGACAATTTCAGTCAAACTCCATCCTTTCTCTTCCAGGAAAGCATTCACAAAATATTCTTCCCCTAGTTTTCTGGTGCACTTCTAAACTTCCACCTGCTCATTTTCAGTGGATACCTTCACACTCTTTGTCTTTCTATCTTCCTTAGGTTCCAAGTGAGTAAGTGGTTACTTCATACAAAGAAAGCAGCAAAGCCATCACAAGGGGTAGTAAACACTGGTAAGCTGAAAACCTCCAAATGGTCCAATTTGTCTGCCTGCCTGTTGTTTAAGGTTATACCTTGAAACCAAATGTTTCATCACTGCATGGGAAGATGTGTGATGACAACCTCATGAAGATGAGCATTTTTTTTCCTGATGGCTTTTTGCCCTGGCAGAATATCACAAATGATATCTTTTTGGTTAGAGCACTTCTTAGAGAAGCAAGGAAAGCTAGATCATTAATCCTACTGTTGTAAAGGCCAGAGGCTCAAATCAACTGCATTCATGCATGTTGCAAAACAACATGAAGAATTTATGTGTAACACCAACGTGCCCACCCCTCACAAATATTTAACAAACACTACATACACATACATATGCATACATAAGGTATGTATATATTATTCCTTAAAAGCATACAAGCATTTTTAAGTTTGTACTTGCACTCTATACTTGGCTGAGTCATAAAATACATTCTCTGACAACCTCTGACTGCTTGCAGTGACACTTTGGGTGTGCTCAGGCTTTGCCACCATGCGGAGCCGGACCTGGACCCACAAGCAGGAATCACTGCCCAGGGCAGTTCAGCCCCAGTTGGCTGAACTAACACAACTCCCCCAGTCCAAATGGACAGGCCTTTACTGTCAGCATGGTGGGCCATTATCAACACCAAAAAGACAACTACTGTCTTCATTTTAGGCAGAGATATGGGGGACAGGGGTGGGGAGGAAAGAAAAAACGCAAATCCAGCCAAGCAAACAAACAAACCCCAAACAAAACCAAAGTGTGTGAATGGTTTCTGTTTTTCACTTCTATCGAATCATCCTGTTATGTCTGCTTAAATTTCTATGGCATCTTTTGCAAACTCATGTTTGCCTCCCACTGACAGTGGACTTTGTACTTCCTTCTCCTGAGTCTACTTAACTCCTCAGGATCCCAGGCTTGCCAAATTTTGCATTGAAAATTTTGTTTTGGGGGTATTAACTGAATATAATTATTGAATGCTCTATATTGTTTTATTAGCAAACTCAGATTTCTTCAGTTGCATGTCAGCCCACAAAATACAAGCTAAACTTAGTCCTCTTCTTTTCAACAATATTATTGCACAGAAGAAATTCAATCTTCTTTCATTTTTCTGCTCACAGAGGTGCGGACAGATTGTATGGTGCAACATGCAAGATCTCTGTGGCATGGCCAGTTAATAATATATAGTAGGAAAGACAGCAATTTCTGAGCTGGAACAACATAACAGGCTTTTTATGTGATACAGTTAACAACTTCCTACTGAAATAACACCAAAAACATATACTCTTATTAAGGCATCACCTGACAAGCTTTAACCGAAGCAGGGATGCAAAGTACAGTGTAGTGAGGTGTCTGTGACAGGGAGTACATGTTTCTCTTGCAGAATGTAACTGTGCTGGTCAGGTGACACACAGCAAGGGAAGGACATCAGAAAAATCTTGGGTTTCAGTGGCATTAGCACAACTTTCCTACGTGATGCTTCTCTTCATGCTGAGACATTAAGCCAGTGTTTCTTCTATTCATGCCTGGTTGCTGTGGAGGTGGGATGTAAAGATCCCACATAATTAAAGGGCGTGGGGAAGTCCTGCAGTCCTAACCACACTCCCACCTTCCTGTCTGCTGAGGCATTCATCACTTTCACTGGGAGAAGGGGAAGCCCCAAATATAACCGCAGCATGAGATCAAATTTGGAAAGACAGGAAGATCTGCAGGAAAACATCACTTCAGAGCTAACTAAACGCTAATTTTCACCACCTTGTAAATCATCCCTGACTTTATATAAATGGGAACTCTGAAGTGTCTGAAACTCAGACCATAGCATAGTCCACTTCAGTTTTAATGTTCAAGACCATCTGTAACAAATTGACAGCAACATCTTGGCTGCCACATCTGCTCAAGTGTGAAAACTAATTTCAGGGTCTAGTCTTTTGCACAGAGATAATGAAGACCATATAGTTCAAGAGGAAAATTTTATTCTAATTTTCTACTTAAAATACGTTGTCAAGGGAGGCACCTTTGCAAGATGACACTTTGCAGTATTGTAAAGACCTCAGTCAAGTCATACCTTTGAGCACTACCTGGCAAGTGTAGCTTGGTGATTTCTTGGCACATTTCCCATGCCAAAGTATTGAGTCAATCTTAAGACATTTCAGGATTAAATACAAACCACTACAACTAACACAACTGAAGGCACATCATGAAAACATTAAGTTATCCATTCCTTACAGATATTTCTTTCCTTTCAGATCACATGTTTATTTTTAAGAACAAAGCATTACTTCTCAAGGAATATATACAGCAATATAGAGTCTGCAATAAGGAAAAATATGGAATCCAAAGTTGTGTAGGTGAGAAACTGTGATATCATTTCCTTTTTTCCTTCCCTACTAACAACTACCTACCAAAAAATAAAAGTGCTGCCCAATTTCCAAATTCAGGACTTTCTAGACATAGGTAATTACCATTAGGCTCTAATCTAAGACAGTAGACCCCTGGCTTAAAGCACATTCAGTTCCCAGCAACAATCAATGTCACTGCCTCTTATCACTGAAGTACTAAAATCACAATTAACAGCAGGTTTCATCTCCCAATGTGCTAAGCAAGAACATTAGCATTGTAAAATGTGCCATCACCATGTTCTTCCTAATGGTGAAGCTACTAATTTCATTGCTACATGGCTCCTGAAGTGAGGATAGAAGTCTCAGGATGATTTGCATTTCAATATGGAAACCAGAGGAACCTGAGAGCTGCAAACTCATCTTCACACGCTCTTATTATCACGGGTACAGGACTGCATTAGCCATGACATTTTCCTAGCAACTAACAAAGTTATAAGGACAGCAGGCTTTCTTGCCTATGCCTGCAATATTCTTTCTAGATGGTACTTTATATCAGTTCTAAGTGGTGCTTCCATATTTTTAAAATTATAAATACTTGGGTGAATCAGTGAGTTTTTGCCATTCTTTACATTTCAGGGATGATTATTTATCCTGGATTTTCCCTACTGGGTAGTGAAAGCTCTGATAACTTATGAGCCTCAGGATTAAACTGGGGGATGGAAGAGTGAAAATCACCCCCACAGAATTTCCCTCAACTGACTCAAAGGCTGCTTTCTCCAGTAAGTCTTTTCTTAAAATTGCTGAGAAAGATCCATCATGCTCTTGATTTTCATTAAATGTGATCATGAGCAATGTGTAAGAGCCAAAGATGATTCACTGGATTTTATGGGGAAGGGAAAAACGGCTGTTCCATTTTTACCCAGAAAGCTTTTTCACAGTCCCATAACAAGAAGAAATGGAATTTTTCAGCAGAAAAAATGGTGATCACAATAATGTCAGATGATAGTGTCTGAAACATGAGGGCAAAGTTTCATCTCACTCACTTTCACAAAAGACTTCAGTTTTGTCATACCCATTTACATTTGCTGCTCAGAAGTTGCTCAAGTTTTAATCCAACTATGTGTGAATATCTAGTCTATATTCTTCCTACTTATCCTTTTCATTCTAGTTTATTTAGATTATTATTTACCAAGCAAAAACATTTTTAGACAAAGATCATGGTTCCCCTGTCTAATTCTGTCAGAAGAACCCCTCTACACGTCTGTTGAGCTATCAGTGTACATTTATGTAAAACATGTAAATACAAAAACATTCTTACCATGCCTAGCCATGAATTAACAACAAAGAAATTACACCCACAAATACTTTGTGAAGCTCAAAGCTTTCAGAAATCTAAAGAAAAGCTTGGCATAGTAAAGTTCTGTAGTGATAGCAACTGGGGGAAAAAAAAGCATATATATAGTATTAGTTGGGCTTTGCAATAAAATAGAACTTTTGTGCCTACCTGTCTGATTATGTGTCAGTCATATTCTGCTTGACTAATTTTTGGAGCTGTTGATCAGTTTCTGTCTGGGCTAGAAGTCTCCAAGATAATTATGATTGTACAGGTTTCCTGACAATAAGATTTTGGTAAGACAGAGATGCTGTTTCTTGCTATTTTAAAACAAGAACACCCTGAAAAAACTTGTATATATTATGTTTGACAGATACCAGCATATTCACATTGCCCAGCATTTAGCAATGTAGCTCTCTGTAAGACAAAGCATGTTGCTGACTTTTGTGAAATGAAGGGGATCAGAAGATACTCAGCAATTACTGGAGAGTGTGTTGGCTGAGGGAACAAAAGGAATAAATTAAAGGAAACTGAGTTCAAGAAAAAGATTAAATTTTAAAAGAAATCTGATAGAATTGATTCAATAAATCCTCAGAAACACCAAGTCCATTTGGGATGCCACATACAGTTCAGCTGAAACCTAAGTTACAGCCTCTGCTTTGTTTCCTGAGGTTATTACCAGATGTGTGAGTACACCAGGTACAGCTAAAACCATCTCCAAAACCACCCCTTCAATCAGTCCCTCTACACAGACTTCACAGTCATCACTTGCCATCATCTCCTTATGACTTGGATCAAATACACACATTTTGGTGTTCAATACAGGAGTATTACTGCTGCCTTTTGATTACCTACCAAACACAGAAGTCAGCGGAATGATACATATGGTTTCTACATGAAAATATGCTAACTGCAAACAGGAAAATCCCTTCATATCTGTCAAATTTGAGGAAAACTTTGTGGGTTTGGTTCATTTCTATTTACCACCTTACTTGTGTGTAGGTGTGTAAATGAATGCAGGACTTCTATGGCAGGACGTGTGTCAGATACACATTCACACAGAGGTGTCACAACAGCCTGGGCAGCCCTTCTCTTAACTCCTGCAAGGAAGCAATTTGTAAGACTAGAAATCTCCATTTCTAAGTGCTGATGCACTGAAAAAAAAAGCAATTTCTACCCAAGTCTAAGCTAATATCACAGCCCACCATCTGCAGAATAGCAGAGCGTGTAGGCACTCAGGCCCTGGCACTCTGGCTCCTGGTGGCACGCCAAGGAACCCCTGGGCAGTGTGGCACCTGGTGCCAAGCCCTCACGGTGTAAGGGCAGGAAACCACAGCTTAGACTTCACACTTGAGGCATGCAGCTGACTAATGGCCAGGGAACTGCCATTGCCATGGTCAGTATGTTATGTCAAAGCCAAAAGTGACTGTTTTTTCAACAAAATGCTCTTAATTTATTAAAACTAAACTGATCTCAGTTACAATCCAGGAAGGTTCAAAGAAGATAATAATCTCTGAAATGCTGCAAGGTTGTTGTTTTTATTGCTAATTCGTGGATGTTTTGACAGTAATCACTGAACCCTTTGATGGTTCCAGAGGTTCCCATGGTGCTACTATGAGAAGTTTTGGTAGACTTTGCAGTCCTCAGATCAACAGCAGGAGAATTTACTCAACAGCAAGTACTGGGTTTATTCTTTTACTTCACACATCAGCGCTTCAAGCCTACATATTTTTGTCAAAACACTTTAAAAAGAAAAATTTAAAAGTACAATTAAATGGATACTAAAAACTTCAGATTTAATCAAACTAAAAACTAGCTAGATTTTCTCCTGAGATTTTTTGTGGTTTTACAGAATACTTCACTTGTTCTTCTGTTCCACCTTGCTTTAGGAAATGACACTATCAAGAAAACTAGCTGTAACTTACTATCCTGTGAAGAAATAAATGGAGGGGAAAAAAAGGCAAGAAAGACATTTCAAGTACATTTACTATATGTTTTATGTATATCTGAAGAAGAAAAAAATAAAAATCATTTCTGCAGAGACCTGTTTATATGTTTTACTTGCCCCTAATAAGAAAGTAAGTAGTTTTGTTACTTCAGGGTCATTATGAAAGATGTGTAAAATTAGGCATTTGCATAAATTTAGACTGTATTTCAGACTGTATTTCATTGTTCCTCCACAAAGTAGCCAAAGCACCTAAATATCAGCCGCCATGAATACCTTACAGCCATTCAGCCTGATTATCCAAATTGTGTTCTAGGAGTCATGCAAAGAGATCCAGAGTCACAGAATATTCTGAGTTGGAAGAGATGATGTCTAAACTATCTTTGCATCCTTGACTTATATTGTTAACTTTATTAGGCACTGGCTATTATGAATTCTGTTCAAAATCACTAGTGATGGTGCCTAATTTTATTGCATATAGTGAGCAAGAACTGAAGAAACCACCCATCTGCAAAGTCAGAAGCTTCAGCTCTAGGTCCTACTTGGCCACAGGGAGGTTTCCAGCACCACTTTTGTTCCCTTAGAGCAGTATCTAAACCACCAACTTGAACACAAGGTTGGGACTGAGACTTTTCTGTCTTTTCTCAGGGACCTTGGTCCACGGTGCCAACTATAACAAGAGGAGGAGCAGAGCTCAGAGCTGTCAGGGAATATACTGATTGTGTCACCTCTACTCTTTCATTTTACCACTATAGCAAAGTCCTCACACTAATTGTCACCACTTACGACTGCTATAAAAGGAGCCATTTTTCATCCCTGCCCTAGGAAAATCAGGTTCTTCACATGAATCTGCTCCTGGAAAAATCACTCCTATTAGCTCCTTAGCTTATCCCACAGGACAGCTGGCACAGGTAAAAGCCCCAGGGAGCTTCTCCAGAGCTCTGTTCTAGAGAAGCACTCTTCAGAGAAGCCACAATCCAATCCAGCACAGCCCAAAAGCCTCAGTGTGCCTGTGTTGTCATCAGGGGCAAGGTAATGGTCAGGAACAAATGAACAAGTAAGAGAATAAGGAAAGAAAAAGGGGAGGAAAGGGAAGAATGTGTGCAAAGTCTGTGGCTGTTGAAAGCAATTGCATATAAAGTGGAAAAAACATAGCAGTGTCTGCTGGACTTTTGCTGACTTCAGACCCCACAGCTTTACTGAGTCCTGAAATAAAAAAACAAGACCCAGGGATGCTCTGAGAGGGATATTCTCTGAATTGACTAGTTGCAAACACTACATTCTCCATTTTAGAAGTCAACTTGTGAAATGAAAAGCCCTACAGCTACTGCTTCTATTTGACCAAAACTGAATCCATGATTTTAGAAAACAAAACCTAAGCAGTTCATGGTTTTTCATGGTTTGATCCAGTGTTTAATTATGCATCTGCTTTGCTGAGTATCTTTTTCTTCTATATTGCTTTGTTTTGTGGGATCTCACATAGATTTACTTTTTTGAACGTTTTCTGAAAGGGCAAGTGCTAAAGACAGTACATTGCTAGAAAATCAGTAGTCATATGGTTCAGAAGTATTTGCCATTCTTCTAAAATGGTTGTTACTCCAAGTACTGAAGAGTTGTCTTCGATGTAACTGAGGCTTTTGTTTCTCTCTATAGGTCTTTTTTTAATTAATGAAGTAATGACAACCAATTACACTTACATTTAACACAAAGCATATTGCTAAAGTTTGTCATTACACACTTTCCTTTTCTTGCATGAACATTTTCTGCCTCACTGCTGCTTGGAGCATCAATCAGTAAAGTTATTCCATTTAAAAATTAAGTCACAATTACATATGAAGATCTGAAATGTCTGCAGAACTCATGACTATCAAGATGCTTCTTTCAAGTGAAGTTTACAAAATACTTAAAATGCATCATGATTCTATTGTTTTGCTCTGGATAAAGCCTCATTAAAGCCATGAAGGGGAACTACACACTCCTCTGCAAGTCTACATCCATGTTTCATCACTGGTTTGAGTTATCTGCTCTCTGAGTCAGAGCCCTACAAGAGCACAAGCCTCAGAAACAGCAGAGAGGGCCCACTTCACTTTCTTATGTTCACGTTGATCAGCATTGTTGGGTTTCATGCCAAGGAGAATCTGAATTTGGTTCTGTGGTTAAAGCAGAGATTTCTGACATCCTCTATGGAACAAAAAAGTTGGTCTTCTCTGGATTCCAGTAAGATTTTGTTGGCCACTGTAGATCAACTTCACCATGCAGAACAAGCTGACTTCTTGACAAGTCCCATAATAGTTACCTAACGTGAAGAAAAGCCCATGTTGCCAAAATCTTGATTAATTTCTAATTTTAAAAATAGGGTCTTTTGAAAATGAAAAACAATAAGGGACCAAAGAAAGAAAATTAATTATATTGTAATAGTTTCTGTGTAGTAGAATTAACTAGGAATTTTCTAACAAAACATTTTTTCATGGAATATAACAAAGCATGAAACCGTAGCAATTCATGGAAACATTTTGGTTTTGACATATTTTTCCCAAAACAGAAACAGGATTCTGACAATTGAGAAGACATCTTCCCTAGTGGTCTGCTAAAGTGCCCGTTTCCTTGTGTGTGGCTCAGAGACAGCCCTGCTCTGTGTGTTGTCTGGTGACAAGTAACTCATAACCCCCAACAAGGGTTTGTCACAGAGCCAGAGGTTCATGACAGGCCAGCTGTGCTAGCAACTCTCAGACACACAGCACTCCTCAGGCTCCCTTTGGCATGGGGAGAAACTACACTTACTCCAGGAAAAGGTCTCCAACTGTCCCAATATCAGAAACATTCCAAAGCCCACTTTTTCTTAGATTCAGCAAGTGGAGTCCTTGGGGCACTTGGCAGTGTGCAGAACCCCTGACATGACATATTCTGCTCCATGTTCCTCTGAAATATGAGAAAAAACCCCAAGCATTCCTGCAGGTAACTTTTTGTGTATAATCTGCAGAAACTTTTGGAGTCTCTGTGCAAATGGTATCTCAAGTTGAACTAGCTCCACCAGTCACCTGCTAACCATAACTCCTCTGAACACAGTGCCACAGTAATCCGTCCTCTCGCACTCTGAGCACCCACGCTGTGCCCAGGGACAGTTGCAGGGTTCAGAGGTTTAGTAGGCCAGTTACTGACTACCAGCCAGCTCCTTTCTCAAAAGGCATCTGCTTTGTGAACAGTCCTGCTAAGAAACATTTCCATTTCATACGTTAGTCTGTATTATGCAGTAGCGCTGCAGAAATGAAGTCACAGATATTGTGAAGACTAATTTACCATTAAAGGGTAGACCAAATGATGACCAAATGTTTGGATTTACAAGAGCAGAGATACAGAGGAATACTCATTATTCCAAGCCAGAAGATGAAATTCAGCTGGTGTCAGGAAGACACTGCCCCCTTATTACCCATCCCTTTGCAGCCGGTTATCTGAACTCTGTGATTTTAGCATCATAGCAGAATAAAGGGCCAGGGCCCTCTAGGCATTGCATGGAAAACAAGACTTACAGAACAGAACTAAAGAATGAGGAAGAAAATATTGTGGCCAAAAACAAGTCCTTCCTCAGCTACAACAGTATAAATTCCAGGCAGTGGGGGAATAGTGGGATGGTTACTGAGACACAATAAGACAGATCCCACATCCCTGCTTACACAGGACTCTTCGAGTAGCCAGTATTAGACAAGACCTCCTACATGCTGCTTTGATGAGAGCCTCTTCCTTCTCACAAATCACAGGCACCAATCATGGCATGAGGGTTCAATTTTCCCAGTCACATACTTTGGCACACCTCCGGTTAGTAGATAGGATAAAAGTCAGAACAGCAAGGGCTGGGGAGAAAAAGGGACTCTATTTGTAACCAAGATGCAATTTAAGATGGAAGATAAATAAATGATGTGATTTTTATGCTTCAGACCAATCAGCCAAATCTCACTTGCTGTGCATACTCTTTGTTTTCCTGTATACACATTCATAGCCTTTTACATTTATTCCTTTCTTCCACAGCTATTTTAACTCACAGCTTAGTTACCCATCCTTTCTAATATCACAGCAAGACAAAATCTGGCTTCTGACACCCACAGTCTCCTCACTGCAGGCAGATGTACCTTGGACCTGCACTCAGAGCATGTGCTGGCAAGTGTGTATGGAAGTCAGAGCAGCTCAGCTGCTCACCCATGTTTCTTGCTTTCATTTCTCTCTATGCTGATCAGGTGCTCATTCTAAGATATCTCAAATTAATACTTAAATACATTTCATGCCTTTTTTTTTTTTTTTAATTACTCATTATGTCAGGACTTGACATGATTTTGTCAGAATTGCAAACACTGCCAATGTTCCCCCTATAATCTGCTGAGAAGGTAATTCTAGGTATAAGATGTTGTATCTCATACCTCTAGAAGCAAATAAACACAGAAAAATAAGCCAGTATTTTTGTATGCTTCTGGATGCTCATTTTCATGCCAGATTTGGGCTACTTCTTATTACTTTGTTCTTGTGAAACACGCTCTGTCATGGAAAAAATTATCTGTTTGCAACTGAAAGTGCTGCTGATATAATGCATTGCTCCAGGAAAAGAAATATAAAAAATTAAAAGAGAGATTAAAACTCATTACTTTTTGTCATTTATTCTAACCAGCACTACCCTAACATGGTCAGAGTTACACCCCGAATGGTCAGAGAGATTGCTCTACTTGCAAGGGAATTTTCTCCTGAGCAACTGGGTGGAGTGTGGGTATGAGTGGGATTGGGCATGTGTGAATGGATCACCCCAGGGACCCCACTGAATCAGAGCAGTTTTGAATTCCGGCTAGGATTGCTCAAGAGACTCTGACTAAGGATGCCCCAAAAGTACACAGAATCAGTGACAGTTGTGGCACTTGTTGTGCCCTTTCCTCATCAACTTTGGTGACTGCTTTAATACCAATCCTGCTGTTTCAGAGTAAAGTGACTCCTTATCCTCTTCTGCCATCAAGATAGGTCCTGCCAGTGGCACTCATGGTGCAGCTGTAGCCATGTGATCTGTATCTCTGTGACAAGATCTCTGTGTAGAAATCTGTATGATTTTTTTAAATCCTTGGGACAGTTCTCAGCATGCCTGGGACAGCCTGGGAGAAGGTTCTGAGCAGGAATGCCAGGCTGAGGCTGAGACAAGATGGAAATGATGTACATAGAGAAATCAATTTTACCCTAAATATGTTGCTGGCTCACATTAGTTCCTTGTTGAAGAAATCCTTACAATGGCCATAGGATGGGTCCCATCCCTATCCTTACATGTAGAGGAAGTTTTTTAAGTTCAGAGCTCTTGTTTACAATGAGATTACATTAATTTTAAGCCTTTGCCATAGTTAAAGAAAATACCAACCGTACCTACTTCAAGGGACAGTATTTTCTACAAATGCTCTAAGGGATTAAAATGCTTCCTGACGAAATGGTGAGACGAAAAATAAGCATTGCCTGTGTGAAATAAATGGACATATATCATTAATGAATGGGCCCTTTCATTATGTTACAGGTCTTTCATCTTCAGGAAGTACAGATATGCCAGTTAAAAACAAAGCCTCAAGCTGTAAGTCATTAAATGCTGTAGGAACCCATGTGATGCCCTAGTTGTCACGTGTAAGGGACAAAATCTATCTTGGGACTGACTGTAGAATCACAGAAACATTTTGGCTGGAAAAGACCTTTTAGGATCATTGAGTCCAGCTGTTAACCTGACACTGCCAAGTTCACCCTTAAATCAAGCAGTCCAGGCACATGCAAACCAAAAGATTTTGGAGCATAGTAACATTGTTGAAAGGTAACACACTCTTTATCCAGACCTATGTCATCAAACTATCTGAAGTAGCTGTGAATGAGGGACAAAGGCATTTAGCCTGGGTAATATTCAGTGGCACTGAAAGACAGCCTGCATCACTTCAGTTTGAGTAAGGGGTCGTGAGTACCTGTGCTGCTGGTGAAGCTCAGCAGGTGACTTTAAGCTTGTGATCCTCCTCCTGAACACCTGCCTGCCTACTGGCCCATTACAGGGACATCCTTTTTGTCTGCAGTTGCCTTGATCACTTCTGCTGTGCATTCCCTCCTCGTTTCTGCCAGCCTGCTGCCCAGGCACCTGCTTTAGAAAGAGGGGTGATACCCACATGCCTGCAGCTCTGCATTTAAGCAGGGACAGAAGATTAAAAGTAGGATTTACGTGTCCTTTTCTAACGGGATATATAGGTTAACGAGCCTCAGAGATAATGGGAAAGAACTTTAGGAAGAGCAAATACATAAACTAGTGCTAATGGATAATATTTGATGGCTTTTATTCAATGGAACACAGTTTGATTTTAGAAGTGCAAGTTTTTTATGAAACATAACTGTAAAATCGCCTAGTGAACAAAGCAGATCTGTTCTGTGTGTATTTTGAGTCATACCAATGTTTTATTTAGGGTGAGAAGGGTCTGCAGACAGGTTGTATGAAACATAGTACTTATTCCTTTGAAATCTGGCAAGACAAAAACAAAACCTTAAAATTATTTGCAATAGCCTCAGTGTAACAGCCCTCCAAGATAAGACATAGACTTGCAGACTAAATAAAATCTTATTTCCAAAAGAAGTAGTTTGTCCTTGATTTGAGTAGTAAAACACTTTACAGCCTGTATAGAGCACAGTGCAGAAGACAGCTTTTAAACTGATTGCAAACTCACCCGCCTTGTTACTTACATGCTCAACTTTAAACACACCAGAAAAATAGTTCAAAAGTTTCTTCAATAAAACCTCATCCAGTTAATTTCTTTTCACAGTATTCTCCTGAATTAGCTCTTGAAGAAGGAGATTCCAAGGGAGCAACGGAGAAAACCCATCACTAACAGGAGCATTTCTCCTTATAGAAGGACAATTTAAAAATGTTTTTTTATGCAGCTTCAGCTGCATAAATTATAAAATTACAAAATATTTAGTATTTTGTTATGACAAGTCTGTTACATGCCACCTCCTATTGTTCTGCTCTTTTGGATTCCAGACAAAGAAATTGGAAGGAACAAATGTGGGGAACCTTGAAATTGTCATTAATGGCCCTGAAGAGTGACTGAGGCCCCCATGAGTAAATGTTTTGTTTCCTTCTGCACTACTTCAGTACTATAACTTCTGAAAGTTACACCCCCATGGGATATCAGAGAACAGCCAGAATACAGTGTCCAGCTGAAAACACGGGGAGAATTCCTTTTATGTACCTGTAGCAGGAGCATCCACAGTAAAATATAGGCAAGGGTAAAGCTTTACTCTTACAGAGGGTGAGAGGACTGTTCTAATGTTACAGGGTTTTGGTTTACAGCTTGTTTGAAAGGTGTATCTTCTTCAGCACAAGGATATTTAGATTTGTGGTGAAAGGGGAAGGAATGGCTAGTACTGCTCCCTGGAGCATGTAGAACAGTCTTAAGAACTTTCTCATTAATTCACAACCCGAACTTGCAGCTGCTGACTTGATGAAATAGGAATATTGCAGCCTGAGAGTGATGCTGCAGACTCTAGCTCTTTGGGTAGACGAGAATTCCTATTTAAAGCATTATACATGAACGATGAAAGGAAGAAGGGCAGCCTGTATAACAAAATTAACTCCTACTTAGAAGAATAAGGGAAACTGGCTATTGCAAAATATTTTTCTTAGACCAACCAGCAAAACAGTGCCAGTGCACAGCATACAGTGAATGGAAAAGAGAGACAATGTAGGAAGGCTAACTATTAAAGCAACTTATATTAAAAAAAGGAATTAATCTGTAATATGAAAAAAAAGTTGCATTTAAAGAGAAGATTCTACCCTAACAGCACTATCCTATTTACATGTATATAGAAATAACTTCAGGGAAAAAAAGTTTCTGCTTCTAACTAGGCTGTAACATTTCCTTACTTTCAAAACAATAAATGGAACACGGTTTTGCTCTAATTAAGTTGTTTAAGATTTCTGAGCCAGAGTATATAAATAACTGGATGTGCGTATGTAAGAACACAGAATTCAGCACCACGCCTGCTTGGCAGGCATTATCCTCTAGCAGAGAGAATGAACAAAGCTCAGCTCTCCACACAGGCAGGCATGAATGAGAGAATCACGAGCACAGATGTACACAAGGAACAGTCTATTTTAGCAAGAAGGCTGGACAGCTGTTGCTGTGAAGTTCCGACTAATTACTAAAAAAGAGTGTTATAGAAAAGAACAAAATGGATGCAAATACACGCTTAAAATAGAAACTTTTTTTTTAAATTCTGCACCTTTAGTGCTTTTAAAATCAATGTTCTGCTAGTTTTTTGGGTTTTTTTTGCAATGTTACGATTTTACACTGAGGGAATATGTATTTTCCACTTCTTTAGTTTTCTAATAACTGATGACTATCAGATTTTCAGCAGAACTGCTTTCTGTTAAAAACTGCCACACTTAAAACAGGAATGATTATTTCTGTGTGAATGAAATCCCATTTAGGGCCTTATTAACATTCTCACTGTGAGAACAAAACCACCTCAAAATTGGTTTGAGGTTGCAAAAAACCTGGGCTATATTTGCAATCAACAGCATCTACTGATATATTGAATTTTCACAAGTCAAGAAGACTGAAACACTTCCACAAGTCATATTCTGCCTTTGGGGATGGCAGTGTGAAATCAATGGAACACTTATGTCTCATGAATGCTACAAAAATCACAATGTTATAACCTTAAATATTTTTCCTAGCCATCTAAATTACAGAATAATATTTTAAAAATATTTCACCATTCAGCCACAATTTTTTTTTTCATTTCTAATATTGAAACAATTCTGTTTTAAGTATTTTTACCACGCTGAAAAAGTTTTAATATGTTAATTGTTGCTGTATCAGTCACCAGAACAAATATTTCACTTTAACAACTGAAGTAATTCCACTGAAAAAGCAGTGCTATCCATAAGTAAATATACATAGAAAAAAAGCCTTTATTTTCAGTATTTTACATCTTGACCAAACCATTCTAAAATTCGTTACGACAGTCAGCTAGTGTTGGGATTTAAGTTTGAAAGCCTTCCCCCAGCAATTACGATTTAATTTAGAACAAATCTCTCCTTCTTTGTATATGTAGGTTAATCCAAGTAAAAATAACTATTTTATATCAATAATTGTAATATAAATCATTATGTGAACTGACTGGTTATTAATCACTTAAGCCAATATAGTTCCTTTCTTTGTTTTTTAACAGCATCACTATTTGGTGTACCCAGACTGCTTTATTCCTGGAATTCATCCACTGGACAAACTAAGACTGCTCCCATAACCAGCAAGTAATTTGTTTAAATTAGTGTTTTTCTTTTCTCCAGCCAATGTATCCCACTTCATGGCATGTCTAATGTTCTTAGCCCTGATTAGGCTTCTGCTTTCAATTAAAAAAGCAATTTTTCCTCCAGGAAATGGGAAAACTTAGTACTGCATGTGTCACCACTCCAGTCAGAAAACCCTCCCTTGTTAAGGGCTGCAGTACATGGACCTGATCTCCAGTTCAGCCTGCAGCATATGCTCCTCAGGAAACTTCTGGCTTGGAAAATCAGAGATGCCTTAGAAGTAAGTATTAGACAGAAGTAGTAGAATTATAGGAGGGATGTCAGTTCACAAGGTGCAAAGGCTGGAGAGTGGCCTGGCTGGAGAATCCTCCAGTTGGCCCATGTGAAGAAATCCAGCAGCTACTGGAGCTTCCCTTGGCCCAGTGTCTGTACGCTCAGTCTGCCAGGGAACTGCAAAGGCAGCCACGAGCACAGTGTGCTCCTCATCTCCTCACCTCTCTGCAAAGGGCTGAGGTGGAACAGCCTGGGGATGGAGGCTCCTTCCAGTGCTCACCCCCTGAACTGGCAACATTTCCTTCAGGCACACAGAGCTCCTACAAAGGTCCCTGCTGCCTGTCACATGAAGGACTGTGTTCCATTTTCAGCAGTGTTTTGTGCAAAAAATGGACATAGCACTACTTTCCTCATGCTCTTTGTCTCCAAATCATACCAGTGTATGGAACACGAGCAGGGGGAGGTACAAGTAACTACAGATGCCAAAACACAGACTTCCAGCAAAGTACTTAGCTCCTTATAGGACCAAGTTCTTCCAAGTAACATTCTGTTTATTTTTAGCTGGTTTTTTTATGACCACTTTTCCATCTAGGTTTTTTTTTTTTCATTCTAGCAGCAGTTAAGTTATTGTTATATCTGATTTCATTGCTTTAATTAACTAAGTGTTTCTCATTCCATGATCAGTTCTATTTTGAACTGGTTTAAAGTTTATTTAATTTGAGATGTATACAAAACAGGGTAGCATAATTGCACATCTCAAAGCTTCCTTCATCCTAATATTAAAACGTTGCTTTGATTTCCTGAAAGTCTAAAAAAAACCAACCTGAGAAGTTCTATGTAAATTTGTAAAAAAAATGCACTCTAAAAATACAAGTGAAAAATTGCCAAAGAACAAGACTTCATATGCAGTGTGCTCAACACCCTGCCTGGGTGTCTGGTTAACCTGAGTGTAAGGGACTCTGGTGATGAAATCTCTATGGCATTCCTAGGGAGGCTGCACAATTGATTCACTTCACTTAGGAAACTTTTTCTCATATATAACCTGAATCTTCTTTGTTGCAATTTAAGCCCATTCTTTTTAAATTCCTTCCTGCCATCATCCCTTTTGTAAAGACCGGAAAAAAGTTTGTCATTTTAAGTCACTTGGAATTTCAGCCCCTTCCATAAGTTGACAAAGTGCTCCTTATTGTTTTAGTAATTTCTTCGAATATTCTAGAATACAGTTGAGTTGGCTTAAATGATTTGAAAAGGTCTGACAGATTTAGGGATTCCAACCTGTTCTTTTACCTTCCCCTTTCTCACAAGTGTTAATTGTACCACACATCACTTCAGAGTTGACCTTTTCAGAAGACTGATGCAGAAAAAGCCATTAAATATTTCAGCCTTCTTGGAATCATTTGTTGAGAGCTCTTCCTCTTTTCTATACAGCAGACCAATGTTTTTCTTAGTCTTTTTCACTAGTATTGTGCTGATGAATCAGTTCACATCACCCTTGACACCCCTTGCGAACAGCATCATTTTGTATCTGTTCCTGTATTTCCATTATATTCCTTTCATTTGTCTTCATTGATCTAATTTTCTATCCATTTTCTATATACTTCCTTCTTGTGACAGAAATCAACAACTAACTTAAAATTTAGACATGTTTGTCTTTTTTTACCGTTCCTATCCTTCTACATTTCACATTTGGATCCCTTGAGCCAGAATCATTCACATCTTTTGTCCAGGAAACTGATAGCCTGTCTTCTTTATTTTTGGTTCCTCTGAGATTCCAAATCTCTATTAAAAGTCTTGCTCTCCAAATTCCCCAGTTTCCTGTACTTCCTCCTTTTTCTCTAAAGTATAATGAACTCTGCCACTCTTTAGTCACAGAAGTTGCCTTCTACATTTACTAGGCTAA
The DNA here is from genome assembly GCA_013400415.1 of Scytalopus superciliaris. Lineage (NCBI taxonomy): Eukaryota > Metazoa > Chordata > Aves > Passeriformes > Rhinocryptidae > Scytalopus > Scytalopus superciliaris. Next base: position 528,608 of record VXBX01006519.1, on the reverse strand, counting down.
AGTCAAATCCAGAAAGTTTTTTTCTTAAGTTCCTTATATGTTTCAAAACCTTTCTAGAGAACTTGTGCTCAGCTCCCAGCACACACACCTGCAAATAGAGAAATCCTGTATTATGACAAAATCATGCCCTAGAGAATGCCAACTCCTCACAAAAAAACCTTAATTCCAATCTTCTTAAGAGGGTATAACTGATAACATTTTTTCCTTTACAAAATTCAGAGTGGTTCTGGCTACTTAGTGATCTCATCTAAGAGATAAAGAGAACCTGTGGCAGAGAAGTTATAGCCATGCTGTCAACAGTGGTGTGCTGATCTGGTTCTGCTACTGCCTGGGTGCCCATCTGTAGATTGGTAGAGTGGGATTTATTTAACCTGAATTTCAACATTAGTATAAACATGAATCTTTGCACCAAGTCTGACAGAGTTCAAGAAGCATTTAGACAACACTCTCAGGCACACGGTGTGATTCTTCGGGTGCCCTGTGCAGGACTAGGAGTAGGACTCAAGGATTCTTGTGGAGTCCTTCCAATTCAGGATGTTCTATGATTCTAAACAGTTCAGGCATGGTATGGTTAGCTAATGGCACATCATTTTGTCTCTGTGACACCAGGAGTAAGCTTGGCCCTTGGACCCAGGTGGAGTGATCCCAAGGCTACAAGCAGTAGTCCAGCTCTCTGGGTTTAATGACCTCAGTGGTTTGTTGGGCATTATCACATGCACACACTTTTCTTTTGCACAGCTGTAACTCCACTCAGTAGCAGGAACTGAACTGACACGGGTGAAAATGAGGAACAGGCTCTTTCTCTGACATCGATCAGCACTCCAACCTTCACTCCCTGAGTGCTGTAACACGGACAGTGCAGCTGTCTCGCCCCATGCACACTTCCCTGTCAGGAAACACTGTCACCCTTTCTAAGCAGCTTAAAGAAGGTGCTTTGACTCCCTCTGTACAATACACCATGTGGTTCCTCAACACTTTCTATGGTAAAAATCTCACCCTTCATTCCAGGCAATGTTACCTCTTGGGCCTCAGGTAAATCTCACTGTGCATCAAGACTTTACACCTCCAGCTTTTTGGGAAAGGAAGGCTGCAAATTTTGACAATTTCCCCAGAAAATGTACCTCATTTTGTGAAGATTATATACGTTTCTCCTTTGTCTCACTATGTATAAACAGTTCACAGGGAAAAGACAAGAGGCAACAGGCACAAACTGAAATACAGGAAATCCCATTTGAACGAGACAAAAAAGCCCTCTTTTAATGTGAGGTTGGTCAAACACTGGCACTCGCTGCCCTGAGAGCTTGTGGTGTCCCCATCCTTGGAGATACCCGAACTCCAACAGGACACAGCCCTGAGCAACCGGCCATCAAGGACTCTGCTTGGAGTGCAGGTGCTGAATTAAATTATCTCCAGAGATCCCCTCAAACTTCCAGCAGCCTCAGAAAAGGGCAGTCATATCATAAGTCAGTTTGAGCAGTTGTTTCAGGCTACGCCTTTTTGACAAGATAAATTTTTTCCATTTAAAATTAACAAGTTAACATTTTAACAATCCAGTCAAAATGAACAAGTTTAAATCAAGATCATTATATGGGCTGGGGTGGGCAAAGGTGAGGATTTTTTGAAAAATAACAAGGAAATAAAGTTCTTTCTTTGAGTAACTTCAGATAACTGAAAAAGAGCTGTACATGAGAAAAGGATATCTTGATGCATTGATAAATTCTTCATTTGATGCAACTTAAGTCAATAACAGTTTGTTTCCAATGGTTTCAAGAACAGAGGAGGATCTACATGCTGCAAATACCCTGGTGTGCTCACCCTCTCTATTGCTCAAGGATAGCAGTGTCCACCTATTTCCAGTGGAATTGAGAGTGCCCAAGTGTCTGTCATGAAAGGTAAGGATGAAGATCCAAGGCATAGATCTCCAAATGCCTGGGCAGCAGCTCCCTACCTCTCGGAGGGACTACTGTGCCAAGGTACCACAGAGATCCTTAAACACCAGAGTGCCTGCTGATGATCAGGACCTTACAGTGTCATGCTGCTGAGCACCCAGAGCCTGCCTAGTGCTGTACCTCCCTGGATAAACCACATAAACAGTCACTGTATCAAATCAGTACTTGTATCTTGTTCTACTTTCTGGTCTGCAGAGTATTTTATTAGACTATGCAAAGTAGAATAGTTTCAACAAATCAGTGGTCAGGGCACTCTGCTGAGACATGGGAATTGCTCCCTATCTGGGAAGAAGTTGCTTTGATCTCTCCCATCCTGCAACAGTACTACTACCAACCCATTTCTCGGGGGTGATACTACATTATGTGAGAAAGGACTGATTGAAACCAAAGTGGCTTATGGAGGAGCCCAGTGCACATGTAGGCTCTGTCCTGCAGATCAGAGTTAGGCACCTGCCTTTGTCAGATGGAGAGGCTTTGACCCAGTCTAATTCCTTGGGATCACTTCCTGGATAGTCTAGGTAGTATCCTAGCTGGGCAGGTATTTGTGGTAACGTTCTTACATTTCTAATGTTTTCACTTACTGCACGGGTAACCTTAGTCCTGGATCACACTAAACAAAAGACACATCAAAATTAGGAATTACAGGCTGAGCAGTGATAGGAATAAAGTATTTTATGGAATGAGCTCTTATATTACTAAACTGAGAAAAGAGAAAAGATTTAATTTTCATTAGTTCAGCTCTGTTTAGCTTTGTATTTTCTTGACACGTGAAAATAGACTGGTTATAATTAATTTTGGCTTCTTGACTCAATGCACTGATATCATGCTCCAATGTTCATTAGATAATCTTAATTGGAAAGATGGTATTTTTCCCTTAGATATCGCAAAACTCTCTTCTTTCCTCCGAAAGCCAAAAATACATGACGGTACTGCCTCCTAGCTAAAGTCCAGGAAGCAGCTGATGCTACAGGTAATGTTTGAGTGATGCTTTAGCAGTGTATCAAAATGGCTAGATTCACCTTATTTGCTGCAGAAAAAATAAATTTATGCTGGTGGACTAGCAAAATAATTTACAGCATGCAAAAGAGAAAAAACATAACAATGTTTAGAAAATAAAAAAAAAATTGCTTTTTATAACCATTTACTTGTTAAATATAATCTTCCATACTCACAGGTAGTACTGAGTGTAGAAGGTTAGCTGATATCAGGAATATGCCATAAGTACCTATTCCTAAAAAACTGCTTTCAACTGAAGGCACCAAATTTTGTTTAGCTGTAGGAATGCACACAGCCACCAGAAGTACAGACTGAAAACCACATGAAATAAACCTTCCACTTTCCTTGGAACTAGCAAGATTGCAGCTAGAGTAATACATTAATTTTAGGGGCACTGTACTGGGGCATGAAACAACGTGTGGATCATTTGGAAAGGGCTGAGAAGAGAGCCAAAATACGGATTTTAGGTGTGTAAAATAAAATCTATTAGGATGCCAATACAGTTGACACATATGAGTGTATGGTTGCAGAACCTGCAGGACAGCACTCCTGAGTGAAGTCCAAGTATGATCCTGTGAATGCCTGGAGAGCCCAGCCCGCAGCACAAGCTAAGTCAGTGTGTTGAAATGCACAATCAGTCCCACAAAGCAGAAGTGCTACTGAGGAGATTAAGAAAGAGACATGATACTGAATCACAGAACATGCTGAGTTGGAAGGGACCCAGAAGGATCATCAAGTTCAACCCTTGGCCCTGCACAGGACCAACCCCAAGAGTCACATCATGTGCCCGAGAGTATCATCCAAACATTCACTGAACTCTGTAAGGCTTGCTACTGTGAACACTTCCCTGGGCAGCCTGTTCCAGCACCCAGCCACCCTCTGGGTGAAGAACTTTATTCTAATATCCAACCTAAACCTTCCTTGACACAACTTCAGGGCATTCTGTTGGGTCCTGTCACCACTGATATGATGAAAGAGTGCAATGCCACTGACTGGATTAAGAAAGAATAATGCAATCCTTAAAACACACTGAGGAAGTGCCACCATTCATAAGACTTAGAAAATCAATGTCAGGTCAAAAGAAGGGACAGGGTGTAAATTGCCAAAGTCTGCAGACCATACACAGTCCGAAGGAAAAAGGAGTCTTGAAGGCTTTTCTGCAGAAACATTGATGGAGCTGTAAAATGTGGGCAATGGAAATCATCAAGCCAGAGAAACGACCAAAAACCATGAGTGGGTAAGTGGATACTTGTGTTTGTGAGCAGCTACAGTTAGTCACACCACAGATACACCTTTCTGCTTAGCAATCTCATTTATATAAGACATATATTAATGTAGAACTACTAACATCAGTTAATACATGTGAAAAGTAACTATCACTGCAAAAGGGGGTTACAACACTGTGGTTTTCTGAACTGAGAGAAGACTCAAGGGACACACTGACAACAGTCTTTGAGTACTTAAGAGGCCATTCTCTGGGTATGAAGGATGGCAAGACAAAAACAACACAAACCACTGAACTGCAGCAAGGCAGACATCAGGGCAATAATGCACAAGGCTGGATTCCTAGTGGAAGGTGTGCAATCTCCAACAGTGCAGGTCTGAAACAGTAGCTTGGACAAATATTGATCACAAAAAAAAGGTCACATATAACTGACCTCCTCTAGGAACAGAGGCAAACCAGGTGGACTTTTTGGTATCTGGTCCCAGCACTTTTTACTACAACTTTATGGCTGTAGCAAAGGTTAGCATAAATACTGTACTTTGATCATACAAGAAGCACACTTTAAGGGAGGTGTTACAATGGCCAAAACCCCACAGAAATTCACAAAAACGGGCTTAACAATGTTATACATTACTTTAAATTACCGATTCAGCAGAATACTGAAGCAGTTTTGGGTCTTACAGACTTCAAGTCTAAGGACACAAAACACCCAATCTTGAAGCCCTGAGGAAATATAAAACCCGATTGATGATGTCTTTAACAACAGAATAACCCCAGACTTAAAAAACTCAGTATTAGGGAGGAGTGTGCTGCAGGACATCATGAACTCTCACACATCCTACAAAAAGCAAGGCATCTCTAAACTCCTCTTCAAGAAAAAAAATGTTAATTGTGATTTCCTGAGGAATTGTTGTTGGTAATTAAACAATCATTCCCCAATGTGCATTTCACTTGTGTAGGGAGACTAATGTGAATTGGATATAGCATCACTAAGATTTAGTGATCACATTTGTCACAGTGGCAACTGCACACAGATTGCCTGTCTTTAACTAAAGCAGCTCCATTTCTCCAAGGCTTTTAGCTGTCTGCAGCTGCCTGAATGAAGCCTTTCTGCTGACACCCATGGGCTCCCTGAGGTGCTTATGTCAGTTCCTGCTGCTATGCCTTTTCATCTTAATGTACACCTGTCAGACCCCTTGGAAATTCTGTTCAATATCACCTTCCCCTGAAGGCTCCTTCAGTCTGAATAAACTTGGGTTTGTTTATTTAATTATTACAGCGAAATAAGCTGTGCCCACTGACTTGGTGGTTCTGCCTCAGAAAGCCTGAGGAACAAAAAGCTGAGTGGTTTGAAAGCCAGCCTTTACAAGTTGTACACTTTGCAGCCGGACACTATAAAACCTGTTTCACAGTTCTTGTTAAGACCAGACGATGCTGAGAAACGGCCTTTCTGAGTTTGCAGCCTATGAAACCACCTACCTCCAGATCTAAGATTTGCTGTAAGATTTCCCAGGGATGCGACCGGTCTCTCGCAAAGTCTGCCACGGCATCCCGAGGAGAAGTTGCTCCGCGCAGGCAGGTGAGAGGCGCTGGGAGCATCCCGGTGGCCGCTGCCCTGCCCGCCCGGGCTTCGGGGCGCTCCCACAGGTGGGGAAGCGCTCCTCGCAAGCGTGGTGCGCCCGCGGCAGCGCCTCTTTGACAGGAGAAGGCAGGGAAGGAGCGGCGAGGACACGGGACCGTGCCCGGCACCGGCACCAGCCCGGGAGCTGGGGATGAGGAGAGGGGCTGCGCATCCCCGGCCCCGCCACCGCCGCCCCGGTCCCCGCCCGTCCCGCCGCTCACCGATAGTGGAAACGACGGTGCCCACGAAGTAGAAAGCGCCGGTGAAATCCCACCGGGGCCGGATGTCATCGACGCGGATGCCGGCCACGTTGGCCTCCTCGTACTCCCGGAGGAAGTGCCGGAGCTCGGCTCGGCTGAGGTTGTGGCGCCGGGTGAAGTTCTCCAGCCGTGCCTCCCAGAGCTCCTTGGCCTCCCGCTCCGTGGGCAGCTCGATGGCCGAGAATACGGCGGCGCCGCACAGCATGTACAGCAGGATGAGCACGGCCAGCAGGAGGAACCGCGCGTTGTCCGCGTTGAGGCGCCCCGCGGCGGAGCANGCCGCCCCCCGCGCCCGTCCCCGCCGTCTTCATATCCCCTTCCTGCCCCCGCCCCGAGCACGTCGGAGCGGGGCGCGGGCACAGGCACCGCCAGGCGCCTCCTGCCTGCCGGGGGGGCGAGGCGGGACCGGCGGCTGCTCGCCCTGCCCTGCCCGCACCCCGGGCCGCCCCCGCCATGGGCTCCCGGTGCCCCCCGGCCTGCACCTCTCACCCCCTTCCCTCCCGCTGTGTGCCCAGCCCCGGCCGGGGGGCCGAGATGCGCCCCGGGCAGCGGAGCCCCTTACAGAGCCGGGACTGAAACCCTTCGGTCGATGCTATGCCCCTACTATCAAAGTAAAAATGACCGCCCTTTTTCCAAAAGAGGGCACCTCCTCCTCCGCAGGGCTGGTTACCCATCGCCTTCCCCACAAGGTGGTACATCTCCGTACTCCAGCGCTGCGGAGGAAATTGTGTAGGGAAGACAGGCAGCTCTCTCCAGCTGCGATGTGGTTTAAAACGGCGTCGCGGTATTTGCAGGTTCAAAGAGGTCTCGATCCAAATCTTCTGGAAATATTCTCACTATAAGAAGAAAAAGCTAAACCCAGCAATATCTGGCGGTTACTACAGTGCTGAATTCTACTTTAAAATAATTTGAGGCTGGAATTCAGCTCTCTTAAACATGTTAGTATATAAACACTCTTTCTTTCCAGTGAAAGACGCATACAGTTTTTTAGAAAGCATGTTAATGAGCTATTAGTGTAACATCTACTCCCTCCCCGCGTTCTATTAATTATGTTGCAATCAAAATGCAATGGGACTGAACGCTAAGGTCTTAGTAATTAGCAATCTCCCACAACGGCAGATAATGGTACACTCAGTGTAAGAGCCACTGATGTCACAGCCTGAGATATATTTGGGCATTGCTCTGAGCCCTGAGGCTACACTGTGGGCAGTTCTCTGCCAGTATTTGGGAGAGGGTCACCAGCTGCATGGCAACAACCACTTGGGCAGCAGGCACAGGGAAAAGCCACGTTCTTTCCTCATTTTACTCAGTAAACCAACAGACGAAGATGAATGGAATTCATGCTTCCTCCTCATTTTTCCTATTTGTTGTTATTCATAGGTGATAGATCATGTTGCAGGTTTTTGTTCCTTCATCATCAGTCTTCAGCATAGAGTGACATATGGCAATTAAAATCACAAGTCAAAAACAGAAAGACAAGATGCCAGTCAAACTAACCCAACTCTGTGCCAAGTGCTAAAGGCAACCACAGGCTTCCATAAAAAGTGCTGGTGTATTTTGAAAATTATTAATAGTTCCCATTAGAGAAAAAAAACAAAACACACAAAAACACCCAACCTATAGTTCCCTGCTTGGCCAGTCTTTGTCAGCCAGAAAGATGGAACTCAGTCAGTGTGCTCCCAGTCAGCACAGGCAGCAGAACCGAGTGAGCACCCTCAGTCCACATGAAAATCTTCACCCTCAACGCTGTTCTAGGATGGCTTAGATTAGCACAGTGGGAAAAGGAGCCTTTAACTGCTTGCAACCATGACATCATGATTGCCCAAAGGAAATAACAATCACACTGTTCTAAGGATTAGCCAAGGAAAATTATTCAAAGTTACTGAGTTCCTCCCTATTTACATATTATTCTGTTAGTGTGGAATAGTTATTTTTGTGTTGGTCTTGGGCGTAGAGGGAGTTATCACATTAATGCAGGTAGGTAAGAACATCTGATACAGTTTTGAAAGACAGTGAAGTTTACTACTCTCACTGGTCATCAAAAGTTGCAAGTTCCCTTAACTTGTCAAATTTGATCTTCACCAAACTAAAGCACTAAAAACGATATGCAGCGATTTAATTGTCTCTCAAAAAAAGTGGCTTTTAAAGGGTGTGCTCTCTATTAAGTAATAAACCAAGAGTGAGCTGATATTAACTAGAATCCTGAAGAAGAAAATGAGAAGATGGCTGGCACATATCAAAGGTGTGCCACCTTGTGTTATTTTAAGCTCTTTTCTTCCTTTACTCCCCTGTTTTAATTAAGCTACTTATTCTAAGGAATACTTTCTTGCAAAAAAATGTCACCGTTTCCATTGCTCTTGGGTAGGGAGCTGGAAAAACTGGGGTGTGGAGAGCACAGACAGTGTAATGACACAGTCACCCACTCAGAACTTTAAGCAAGGCTGAATAGAGAAATGCAATGGGTTCACTGGCATAAACAACAAACTAATCTTTTAGTTTCAGGTGAAATAGTGGTTAAACATGTTGCTGACATTTAAATTAACCCAAAGCAAAGTTAACAACTTGAGAGCTTGAGCCCTGAAAGCATTGCCATTGACCTCAGTACAGTCACTTGTGGCATAACTATCGGGAAACTTGCTGTTTGCCCTACTCAGCACCACAAGAACACAGCTCCCCGGTGTCTATATGTGTGGGCATTTAGTGACAACAGATTGGTGGTGGTGAGGCTTAGCATGATTATAAAATAATAGGATAAAAACATCAATGTATTTACCGGTTCTGTTGATAATGTTGAATGACAACCCTGTAATAAAGAAAGTTACAGTCACTGAGTACTCTAATAACAATTATCAACAAATGTCTGGTCAGAATAGAATTATTATTAATGCATCATCAAATTATTTGGAAGACTCATGCAGAGATTTAGTTACTCTCACTCATTGACGGTGTCGGTACTTTTTAATTGGAGATCTCCTTTGAAAGTGATTAGCTGGTACACTTAACCAAAAATCACTGCTTACCTTGGGAGAAGCTACAGGAGAGCTGAAATCTACTGCTGAGCAAACTTTATACATAACAAAAAATCCTGCTAGAAAAGCAGGAATACAAAATAAGGAATCACAGAATTATTTAGGTTGGAGAAGACCTTAAGATCATTTAGTCCAACCTACAATCATTAATCTAACACTACCACTAAACCATATCCCCAAGTGCCACAACTGCACATCTTTTAATACCTCCAGGGATTTTGACTCCACCACTTCCCTGAGCAGTCTGTTCCCGTGCCTGACAACCTTCTGTGCAGAACTTTTCCCTAATATCCAATCTAACCTCATCTGGTGCAATTTGAGGCCATTTTCTCTTGTCCTGTCACTTGTTACATGAGAAAAGAGCCCAATCCCCACTTTGCTACACCCTCCTTTCAGGGAGTTGTAGAGAGCACTNTTGTTACATGAGAAAAGAGCCCAATCCCCACTTTGCTACACCCTCCGTTCAGGGAGTTGTAGAGAGCACGAAGTTTCCTCAGCCTTCTTTTGTCCCGGCTAAACGCCCCCAGCTCCTTCGGCTGCTTCTCATGAGACTTGTGCTCCAGACCCTTCACCAGTTCCATTGCCGCTCTCTGGACTTGCTCCAGCACCTCCATGTCTTTCTTGTAGTGAGGAACACAGAATTCGAGGCGTGGCCGGACCGGTGCTAAACACACCGGGACAATCACTTCTCTGGTCCTGCTGGCCAAACTATTTTTGATACAGGCCAGGATGCCGTTGGCCTCCTTGGCCACCCAGGCACACTGCTGGCTCTCGTTCAGCTGGAATGTTGCCTTGTTGCCTTCACAAACTAGAAGGCAGGCCTCCTTGGCGATGGCTGAACCTGGCTATACAAAATAGATTTTCAAAAATGAGAAATGTGAAAACTTTTTCCATCTCTTTGACAACAGTTACTAAAGTATGGTGTTCTAGTCCTGTTGGGGAAAACTACTTCTTTTATACACCCTATAAGTGCACTTTCATTTAAAGATATTTGCAAAGTAATTTCTACAATTAAGAAAGTGAGGCAGAGGAAAACTACTTCTTTTATCCCCTATGAAGGACTACTAAAGAGCTGCCCTCAAGAAGAACTTCCACTTTTGTAAGCCACTTTGCACTTGTATGCTGTTTATCTTCCAGCATTTCAACAGATAAGACCACCTCAATTGAGAGTCTGACAACTTAGTTTCTCAAACTGCTTAACCAACCACAATTCAAAGGCAGTGATCTGCCTGCTAAGGGAGAAAACTAAGACACACAAATCAACTTGTGTAAAGACAGAACTTATTCAGAAAAAGAGTTGGTAAAAGAATCCAGGAGCCCCCAAGGTAGTCCTCCATCCTAAACAGTGGAAAATACTTTCAACTGAAGGATGAACTTTTAACTCTCATTAATACAATGGGGCCACAATACCTTGAAAATACTGTGATAACATTTAGAGAGCAGTAACTGGGAATTAGATTGAGTAGTGATAAATTTTTGATAAATGGAGAAGCAGAAAAGCTCGTGTATTACGAAAAGAAAAGCCAAATATAGAAAAACTGGAGTTTAACATAGGAACTTATTTCTCTGAACAGACTCAGCTCCTTTCAGTCTCCAGTACTTTCCAGTTTCCTTCTCTGCCCTTCAGTATGCCAGTTACAGTTGCTCAGATTAAAAGAAACTCAGAGGTAAGAGAGGGAATGGTGTGACCACTGTCAGTGTTCAAAAAAACTTCTGACAGCTTGGGGCTCTGTGATTAATTTCACAACTGTAAAATATCAGCAACTTTATTGGTATCAGTAGAAATATCTGTGAGATTAGGTAGCATCTAGCACTATAAAGAACATTACATCTCCATTCTAGCTTTTGTCATACACAGAGTATGTCAGTGAATATTTCTGTATTACACTAAATTACTGATTTATATACACAAAAATGCACTACTTCCTCCTTTACAACTGAATTAGTGGCACTGCAGAAAAACATGCACAAGAAAAAAAACACAAACAATTTTCACCCACACATATTGATAGACACGAACAATGAATTCTTACACAGTTGCAATGGCAAGCACTTAATTTTGAAGGGGCAGAACAGGTTCCTTCTCAGCAGTAGCAAGAGAAATTAATCAATTTATTGAATATAAAAGATGTTGTGCTGAATTGCAATTAGTTCTACAATGATACTGCCTGTTTCACTTTTTTTCTCTCATTTGAACTATCTTTTAAAAATAAAGTATGTGGGTTTCAGACCTAAATATCACTTTAACCACAGATCCTGCAGTCAAATCCATTTACATATGTCAGACATTCTGTTGGGGGTTGGACTAATTTGTCTGTTTTCCCCTTCTCTTATTCATAGTTCCACTTTCCAAATGTTAGAACCATCACATGAAACAAAAAATTATTAGGGTGTTATGAAAAATAAAATTTCAAAGTATTCTGACAAGAAAAAAAATAGAATTTGGACAGTTAAGAAGTGTTCTCAAGTCTAAGCTGGCACCTGAGAGGATGCAGATTAGAAATTTGTTATTAAACAGCATTTCCTGGCCAAAGGTTTTCCCAAGAGCCTTCTTTCCATCCAGCTCCATGTGTACTGAGTGCGCAGCTGAGTTTGGGTCGCATAGGACTGACTGCAAAGGACTGTTGCCACCTTGGAGTTTTAGTTATCTTCAGACAGTTCTGTTTCAAAACAGATTTTCCTTGTCTTTCTGGAAGAGCATTGTATAAACATTGAAAACAGAACTACATGCATACGTTTTTCAACCAAATTCAACTTTTATTTGAACCGTTAGTTTGACTTACACCACATACTGTCCAACAAAACAAACCCTTCACCTTCCCTCTTCCTCCACCTCTGCCACCCAGCAGAGCATCACTTCCATGCTTGTACCACAGCCCAAATTGCTTTGGGTCACAGCTCTTTGTTGGAAAGATTGCCTGAGTGTTTTCCTAGTAGAACTGATCCCTTGGGTTTTTTTGGCCCCATAGACAGACTTTGGAAGGATCTTCTGACACTTCACCGATCTGATCCTTGAAGAGCTAAAGTTAAATGACACCAACTTCCTGGACACTGAAAAATTCCATCTGGAACTTACCAGGAATGCCTCAGAGCTGATCAAACCACTCTATGACAAAAACAGAAATACTCATATATGAAACAAAATAAATCACATCCTTATAAATGAAGCAACAATGCCCATCAATTGTTAGTCAGCCTTCTAGAGCTCTTAAAGCTTTCCTTATGTAAAGCAGACTTCCTACTTAAAGAATTTCTCTAATTCTCACAGAATGAAAATTATTAAAATAGTAATACTCTGTTAAAAAGAAAGTCTAACAATGAAGTTGCTATCTCAGTCTTTAGAGCACAGTGCCCCATTTCCAAGTTGCCTTCCCCAATCCCTGTCTTTTCAGGCTCAGCAGAGACAGAATCAAACAGTTTCTGCATGTAACATGAACAGGAAAGAGTGCACACAGAATCAAGGAAAGGTGAAAGCAGAAAGCAATCTTCCTGTCTGTTCTGTGGACATCCCAGCAGCACACTGACCCATACTCACCTCACATTAATTACAGAGTTCTCAAAACCAGAAGGAGCAGTTAGGATGATTACTGAGCCCCTGCATTGCCAAAATGAGCACCCTAAACACCCACATTTCTGGTATGTGCTGTGAACATTGTGTAAAATTTCTCTATTTTCAAGGCAGGGCTATTCCCTTATCTAGATCAATAATTTACCCCTTGAGTATGAGACTGTACAATAATTTCCTCAAAAATGACTCACAGCCACAACCTTTTTGAGAGAACTTGAATGTGAGAGAAGGTAGAAAAACAGGGAAAGGATCTGAAAAAAACCAAAAACCCCCCAAACAGTGCTTCCAAGCGTTTCTCAATAGATTGATCCGTGATGGTATAGGAAATGAAAGACAACTTCTCCTTGCTAAGCAGATGCCAAGAATTTCCTAAACACACACCTTTTCTGTGGTAATTTTTGAATTAATCAGGAACAGATATTAGATAAATACTAGAAAGTAGTACTCACCCAGTGTACTCCAAAACATCTTGGGGATGACACTGCAAAATGCATGTGGTAGCACTGGAACAGCTACCCAGTGAGATTATTTGGGATCCAGAGTAAAACACTCTGAATTAAGTACCACAAGACTGCCAGGCTGCAGGACCAGTCATTCATATATACCACAGCACTATTTAAGATTAGCCTGCAGCACTCAAGCCCGTCCAACTGTAATTTAGTGTTCTGGACAGTATCTGGGTGTCCACAAGGGGCGGGAGGGATGTGTGGAAGAAAAAGATGAGGAAATAACTGAGAAGCCACCAAATACTGCAAGAAACCAGAACCATGAATATCAGTGCTTGTATTAAAAGTGATCATTGCAAAGTAAAATTCCAATCCAATATGTACACACTTAGAAGAAAACAGAACAAAGGATATATAAACAACATTGACTTTATTTAAATCTTACACACAATTTTTATTCCAGCTACTGGGGTCAATTGAACAGTCTCACACAACAGTTATTTTTCAGTTTGTTACAGCAAAAAATGCAGAGAGAATATCTGGGAACAGTTCTAATCCTGAAAAGCGTATTAGGAACCACAGTAAGGGAAAAGCATATAAAAAGGTATCAAAAAATGCAGGTTCCCTTATAATAATATGGTTATACATTTTTCAGGCATCTCTCTGTTATCAACATTTTAATTTTTATTTCAACCACAAATTAGCCATTATAGCAGACATTATGGCTTACAAAACAGAAATAAGCAATCTCACAAGTAACATGACAGGCTCAGTGTCAGCAAGTGAAATGCCAGAGTAGTGGAAACAATCATGATGGAACCCACATATTTCCATGTGTATCAGGGGCATCAGTGTAAGGAATATTCCAAATCCACGGTTGATCTGTAAACCAAAACAAAAACATACTGACAAATTCATTTATTAAATACAACATTTTGATCCTCTTTGTCCCTTCCCTTTGGAGGAAGAGGAAGGTCAAAATTCCCATTGATTTTCAGATAACTTGATGTGCAACTCTGGTTTACTGGAAATTTTTGTTCAGCTATTTTTTAAAACTGTAAGATTAAGGTTTTCAAAAGGCTTTGCTTTTTCCCCAAGTATTATTTTAAATACAGTTATCATAACCCAACATGCTCCTTACCAGCTGTATAAGAATTGTATTTCAGACTATACACAAAAAGAGTAATGCAGCCAAACTTGGTTTGGCCCAGTGACAGCAAGTTCTGTGCTGTGTATCTCAACCCAATGAATTATAAATAAGTACTGTAATATATGAGTATTTTGCACATGGACAGTAAGAATTCAGTACCTAAAGAATTACAGTGCCTGACCTCTGAAAAGTTTATGTTCACCCCTCACTTCTTCACACATTACATCTTTAGATGAGCAACAGCTTTGCACCATACAGTTCCTTCCCTCCCACTTCTCAGAATACAGAAGCTATTCCCACTCTTGGGAAGGAGAAAAGGCAACACAGCAGGAGCCAACTGCTAACTCTGCAACCTGCTCTAGGCTCTTCCTCCTACACATAGCAGAAATGCACCTGCTTTATGAAGTCAAGTTATTATTCTACTTTTCTCAGGCTACTCCTACTGAAATACAGAGAAAAATCTTTCACCTCTTTCAGAGTTTTCTCAATTAAGAAATTTATATAAATCTAGCCTACTTCTTTTCTCCATCTACAAAATGAGCCCTGAAGGAAGACAGTGACATTAATCTGTACAATGCATAAATTAAACTGAACTGTACCAAGGATGATAGGAGTAGCTACTGATTACGATTACTGTTGCCCAGTTTTAAGTTTACAGGATCCAATGCCAGCTCTCACAACATGGGCAGTGAGAATTACTGTAGCAAGGAACAGAGAGTAAGAAAATGACAGAAACAGCAATAAAGGGCTGTATAAATTACACAACAGCACACTGTGACAAGTATCACACCAATTAAACATGGGGCAGGGAGAGCATTAATATTAAGTACTCATTACTTGCAACTAAAGCATCCTTAATCCTAGTACTGCAGTTCCATATGTTTCAGTGAAACATATCCCAGCTATGCAAATGCTTTACCAAAGTGTCCCTTTACAGCAGGAGGAGGGTAATAGGGTAGCTAGTTCCTTTTGATTACAGTGGACAGATGATTACCAAGCACAAAAAGATATCCAACTGGAAGAAACTGCAGCACTTAATTCACAGTGCACTGCCAGAAAAGCTCCCTAGGATTCTGGCTCAACTGCACGACATCTGGACTTTGAGTGATCTCTTAAAAGATAAAAAAGTGGCACCATTATTTCCCTAAGCTTCTTTTATCAGTCTCCTGCTGGAGAGCCATGTGTACCCTTTGTATTTTAGGTGAATACCCTACACATAGTAAACATTAACAGTTAAAAGAATGGGTATGCATAACTGAGCGTTTCCAATGCACATTCAGATTTGAACAGTGACCTCTAGCTATGATATCAGAATAAATCCAGTGCCACTCAAGCAGTGGAATCTCTCACTCAGAGTGTATCATGCAGCTTGGATCTACCCATTTTTGCTACCATCTGCAGTTACTCTGCTTAATTCAGCAAAACATGCTGAAGATGACTTAGATGCACAGAAATAAATTTGGTCATCCCCTTAAAGCAGTGAGAGGCCTCTATACCTAATTCAGTTCTTTCTAATTCTGGCTAAATAAAATTTTCTCAGTGTAACTATTAGAGTATTTGGAACTTTGTTCCATTAATGGGATGTTGTTGGCTTAATAAGCCACCTGATAGTATTTTAGTAAGTAATTTGTAGAACTACTGCTGAAATAAATTATAATTCAGTTATTTTTAAAATGTCAAATCAAATTTAAGATTACTTATCACTTTTGATCGGAACTATATCAGCAAGAGAAAGACAATGACTGTGTACAAATACTGTATGACTGTAGCCACTTGCTGTCACACACTAAAATGACTGCCAAACCTCTGAAAGTTAATTCCTTTGACCTTCTGGGGCAGAGTGTGGGGAAAGCCCCATTAAATACATTTTTAAGTGTCCTCAACATACCTACCTTCCACACGTTTGAAGTTCAGTGGTTTTTTTGTCTCACCCATGCCTCACTGGAATTAGTCCTGTCTAGTGGGCTGGTACCACTGTTCCCTCTGACCTCACATACAAGCAGAACTCCAGCACTAGAGTAAAATAAACAGAGCCATTCCAACCCCACTGCTACTTTGAGATGATCTGAAAGCTCAGGCAAAGTGCTATTTCAGTTGTACTTGGGCAGACTTTTGAATATTCTCTCACAATTAAATAGACTATCACATTTTATTTAAAGATAGAGAGGCCCTGGAGTACAAGTTGTTTTTTTTGAGTAACACCTGATTAATCACTGAAAGAATCCATGCTGGCAGGCCATCTCAAAACTTCATATTCTCATACATATGACAGATGGCAGTACAGTCAAAAACAGGAACATGCAATTGCATAGTTAAGCATAAAATGCAATTAAAGTATCCTTATGATCCTTTTCCCACGGTGTAAAATACAGGTGTCTTTTGCACTGTGAGCGGAGACCTGGTTGACAGCACCTCCTGGCCGATTTCTAAAGCCAGGGAATGGATCCTTACATCAACTTAACGGAAAAATGTGGCTTCAAAGTAGTAAAGTTTTCACATATATAGGAAGGTTACTCACAAAAAACCAGTTCAAGTCATTCTATGTATACATTCTAACATGGCAAACTCACTCCCTCCTGCATGAAGCTGGAAAGTTCCCCCTCTAGCATTTGCAGAAGGTGCATGCTACACTTCAGTCTCTCTTCTCCCTTCCCTTTGGATAAGCACAGCATCTAAAAAGGAACTAACCTTGTTCCTCCTGATGCAAAAATCATACCTGAAAGATCTCAAGACAGAAGAAAGGCAGATGTGGAATAGATGTGCCATCTTGACAAGTATTCACAAACAAGGCAATTATTCCTGAAAGCCAGGACCATTACCATTTCCTGGGGGCATTGGGGGTTGGAGGGGGGAGAAAAAGAAAGCACAACCTAACTCCGTACTTTAGGTGCACAATTTGTTTTGTTTCTCAAAGTGATGATGTGATGAGAAAAAAAAAAAGTCCTTTGCACTTTTCTGAGGCCTCTCCCAAGTTGTTATAAAAACACCTTGATACACTTACATATTAAAGTTTCAAATTGTGCCATACAACAGATGATTTCCTCAGCCAGTAAACTGTGTAATATCTAAATCACAAATTAAGTGGTATTCCTTGACTATGGCAAGCAGCTTGTGCCTTTTTCCATGTAAAGGCACAGAGGAACCCTGGGGCTGCATCCCTCTGTGTAATGTAATCTGTTGTAAGAAACTTCTCAATAGGGTGAAACAAAAGTAAGAGGGAAATCAGTCTAGATGAAATGCTGTGCTTGCTTTCATGAGAGAACAAGTCAACTTACATTAGTAAGAGAGATAATAGTAATATTGCAACTGAGATGTGATGATGGAGCTCAATGAGAAGATAATGTTATACAACAAAATAGCAGTACTCATCTGAAAGGTTCTACAGGGAAACAAAAATCTGAGTACTATCAAAAGGCACAGAGAAATTTTATTTATAAAGATATCTTGCTAAGTAAGATAGGCTGTTGTGTACATGTTTCCCAAATACCAGACTGGATAACTTTCAGCTTTCCTTCCAAGGAACCCTCAAATTATATTGCTGATCTATAGGTTTCATTTATCTTAGTATCACTGATACAGCCCAAATCTGTTGGTTAACAACAGAGGCATTCAGGAGACCGTTGTATCTATACAGTTTATCTGTCAAGATATTAAGTAGTACTGTCAGTTACCAGATAATGTTAATTCTTTAAATGTTTTGCCCTAAAGATGCATCTGCTGCCCACGGATGACCTGTTGTTCAGCTGACTATAGGAGGTGATCAACTGCAATTGCTCAAAACACCAATGTGCAAAGAGTTAATAACATACATGTTACACACAACAAATGTTATCTGCTAAAAATTAATGAAGTCCTTTGTCACATCAGAGTAAGAATGATCTTAATCTTTATTTTAAAAGTGCCAGAGTAAAACACACATGTTATTCTCTGCAGCAAGGAAAGATGCAAGGTATGTATATCATGCATAATGTAGCTGTTTTGTGCTGGTAATTTAAAGCAGCTGGGAAGAAACAGTCTAAAGGAAAAATGCCCCAGTAAAGTTCTCTGTGCAATCTCAACTCTGATCTGTCAGCATGTCATACTCTTATATTTCCTCAGTTCAACTACAAATTTTGCAGTCTGCACAAGATGCTGCAAATCACATTTAAGTTCCACTAACTAGACTGGGCATCATACATCTATTCTGAGAAAGAGTAATCAAAATAAGCTGCTTTTTAGAATTCTTGAATTGGCCAACTACTGAAGCAAAATATTAAGCATACTGAAAATACTTGAAGTTCTCTAAAAATTGATACAGGGCACTACTAGCCTAGTTCTTTCAAACTCTAGAAAGTACACAGGTTTCATGCTATGCATATTAATTAAAAAGAAAAGGAGGTTCTTGAAAAATATGAATTACTTTCCCAAAAGTTGTCTGTCTTAATTTCTTTAAAAATATTTTAATTACTTAACAGAGAAAGTGAGGAATTCTAGAACTTTGGACAGATCTCTGTGAGGGAGCTCAGAGTAATGAAGAATTCCTCTAATTTCAGACAAAACACTAATCTTTTCTTTTACACACTGTGTCACTAGCACAGGGCAAGATAATGAAAATTATACAACTCTTAAACAACAGGATAAACATAAACCTACCAGAGCTGGAAGCAAATATGCCATGAAGTCTTTCTTCTTTTTACCCAACACAACAGTTTATATGCAATAAATGAGATGCAGTGTTACTAGTTTCCCGAAATCACTGTAAATATTTACTGAATGTAATTTTCACCACACTCCCAATTCCCACTCATTGAAAACGAGACAAAATATCAAGCACTGAATATTTAAAGTCACATGGAAAAGGTCACTTTGCTCTTCGATGTATGTGTGGCTATGGAACAGTCAGCAGGGCCCTTCATAACGGAGAGAGCTGTTCCTGTGAGACACATCACAATCTTTTGTGCATCCTTAAGAACAGGAAATCACGGCTATTATGGGTTGAAAACTTCATTGGTAAGTGGGCTGTTAATTTCTGAGCAATGCTTCAACTTGCATTAAAGTTAATTTCCATCTCATTTCCCCACCATCCTTCCAGCCTCTCATAGCATGAGACGTTACTGTTTTAGCCTCTAGTTACCAAGGGTAAAATAGATTTTCCTACTGGAAAATAATTTAATACACTTTTGCAAGATGTTATAATCATTCAGGAAAAATCTTCAGCACTGAGCAAAATAACCAAAGCCTAATATAATTCATATAATTGGCATGCAGAGACTAATACATAGCTTCATTCTAACTTCAGATTCATCTCAACTGAGTTGGATTCTGTCTTATTTTTTTGTATACATATGTTTTCTCTATACTGTTAATCAACTAAACAGTTTGTCTCTTTCCTTGATTTAAATATATACACTTAAGAGAAAATAAAATGAGAATTAACTTGTTTATTAGAATGCACTTACCCTCCTATTTTACACGGCTCTCCTCCAGAGGGTTTAAGAAGTTTCAGAGCATTTTGAACTAAGAGCTCAGAAAAAGCTTACATAAGTTCCTGCCTTGTAACTCAGTCATAACTCAAAGAACTGCTGATAGATCTAATTTTAGTTCATCCCCTTTCCAATAGTGGTGTAAGAGAGTTCTGCAACAAGCACATGAGATTAATAAATGTAAAGTCTGACAGAGTAACATCACAGAAATGTTTCAGAAATGTTTCACCTGCTGAGGTTTCCCTAAAAAAGCAGAAAACAGCCAATGAAGCAGAAATCTAACCACACTTAAATGTAACTAAATAGGTAAGTGCAACTCAATAGGGGAAAAGCCAGATGAAGTAGCCCAAAATACTGAA
This sequence comes from Scytalopus superciliaris, assembly GCA_013400415.1. NCBI lineage: Eukaryota > Metazoa > Chordata > Aves > Passeriformes > Rhinocryptidae > Scytalopus > Scytalopus superciliaris. The sequence goes on along the minus strand of VXBX01006519.1, from coordinate 508,543 downwards.
CATTAATATAATAAAAAAACAGTATGTTTTACGATATATGTAAACCACAGATTCAGTGATTCATTGAGCTAATTAATCACATAATCATTATTTTCTGACAATTTCTTGGTTCACAAATATTTTTTTTCAAACACTTTAGTGTTTGCTGTTAGCTTAGAGTGATTGGTTGGTTTAGTCCTGGGTTTTAATTAATCATCCTGTGTAGTTAAAATGAGCTACCTGACATGAAAATATTTCCGGTATGTATTTCTCATAGAAAAAAATCTTACCAACTCCTCATCTCAACTTGAAGAGATTATGCTAATACCAGCTATGGATTAAATTTTATTCTTTGTTCCCTTCAGGAAGGTCGAATGACTTAGGTTGGCAGAAGCAGATGGAGTTTACCTGTCCATATATTGTGCAACATGTCTCTGTGCAAGTCTGAAGTACAGCTGAAAACTATGTGTCACAGAGATAATGTATCATAATTTCCTTACCAGTGACACCTTAAAGCACATCAATACATCCTTCAGTGACTACAGCTTAGCTTATAATTATATTTCAGTGATGGATAATCCATCTCTCTAGGAGAGAAAAAACAGTACAAAACCAGGAAGTTATCTGTTTCACAATGATCTCAATTTATACTCTTTAGAAATCTTTGGAAGAAGAGGAGGAAGAAAATCTTCATTATTGTTTCATCAAGAGATCCTATTTTTCTGTTTTGCCTAAAATTGAGTTTTAGAGTGAAACCCACTGACTAATGAAGCAAACCAGGCAAAGGTGGACAAGACATCTGTATCTTTTTACTCCCTGTTATAGTGGTGAGAGGTAAGTAGAAGAGGGACGAAATAATTTCAATATTATTGAACTCAATGGACTTTTAAAGGGTGTGGATCAACCTCGTGAATTATTATGGTTGAATCCAGACAGATTGTTTACACCATTTACTGATAAATTTACCATTGTAGGTACTGAGATATATTTTATTCCTTCCCAAAATGCATTTACTTCACTGTAACAGTTTTCATGCTCAAGTCCTGTCCAGTATGATAAACACTAACTAGTTTGACAGAAAGCCTTTGTGACAGAATGATGAAGAATCTCTGCAATTAAATTATTTTCACAAACTAGAAAACTGCTTTTCTTGCCCTTTGTTACATTATATCATAATAGAATTCTCCAAGTATATTTGATCCATGACTAGAATTTGTACAGAAAAAAACAATGTATTTTGGAATACCTGTCTTCTACTTAGAACTCTACACAGCAAATGCATAGCTCTCCTCCTGACCATCTCTTGACTGTTTCACCCACTTCTCCTCCCTCCTGCTCCTAATAAAATTTTCCTGATTATATGAAAGTGATGTATACTTTGTTTTCCCATGGTTAGCGAATCTGAGTTAATGGAAAATCCCCCAGAGCCTTTTCTTCTTCAGTTACAGGGATCAGTTAATATGGTTTCTTTAGGGAAAGAATAATTACATGCATTTCTGCTTCTCAATACTTTATTAGAAAAATCTATTTATATCATTCTCCAGAGAGTTTATGAGTTGATAACTGTATTGTTAAGGGCAGATTATTATGAGTCCATTCCACAACATGGGAATTCTTTAAACATCTTTTCCACAATGAGGCTGAGGAATTGAAACAGAATATTTAGGAAAGAGATGTGAAAAGGCACAGGCAGCTGACTGCACTTCCACTGCCAAAGCCTAGACAACCTGAATTCTGACATCTGTTCATATCACAGGAGAAAGCTGGGACACAAAACCTGAACTACAGTCAAGTGAGTTCTCTACAGAAGTAAGTTTTCAATGCAGAACAGGAAAAAAGTTCTTTGGAAAAAAAAGTTTTCACATTTAGTTGAAATATGCATAAAACTCACTGACACAGCAGGTTAAGTGCTAGAACTAAAACAAGAACAACATCAACTATACAAGTACGTTTTTAGACAAGGAAGATAGTATATGAAATACACTTGAGAATATACATGAATTCTAATTGTTAATCTTTGTTTTAAAGTTTCTGAAAATTTAAGTATAACCTTTTAAAAAAACCTTTCAAAAACCAGCACTTTGAGCATTAGCTAACAAGCAGACAGTGCATATACATCCTAAAGTATAACTGCTCATTGTAGTATATTCTTCCCTTGCAGTTAGATCATAAACCAGGCACCACCTCTGTCTCAGCTCCCCAAGACAACATTAACACTACTAAAATGGACAGCATTGCTTTATAATAAAAAAAACAAGCAATATGAGCTTTTATTATAATTTCTACATTGAGACAATATTTTTTTTCTCTGGGAGAATGAAATACCACTTCGGAATTCTTTTAGGAAAGCAGTAAGCTCTTAAGAGCAGAACAATCATCAACAATCATAACATGCATCATATTGAAGAGGTGAATGCTGCCATACTTAAAGTTTTGAGTTCTGTGGTCATGGACCTACTGATGAGAAGCCAAGTTTGTTAGAAGCTGAAGAGATTCACCTGACCAAGTGGGGCAAGAGCCTCTTTGTCAACAAGATGGCCAGAATTGTAAGTAGGGCTTTAATCTAGACTCAGTGTTGAAAGAAGATGGAGTTTTGAGCAACGCGAGAGCCAGAGGCTGCTGCTGCATTCGGAACCAACAGGGTTCACACCTGTGGAATATTGCAAAGGAATGAGGGCCTATTCCTCTAAAAAGGTGCCATGATCAACAGCTCAGCTGAATAGCCTCTGCACCAATGCACACAGCATGGATAACAAACAGGAGCTGTAAGCCACTGTGCAGCCACAAAGCTATGATCTAGTTGGTATCACTGAAACTTGGTGGCATAAATCAATGCCATCAATGAGTGGAGCACTGCAATCAATGGCTATAAACTGTTCAGAAGGGACAGGCAATGAAGAGTGACAGGGATTACCTCTATGTAAAACAAAGGTGTATCGACTGCACAGAGCTGTGTTTGAAAAGCAGCAATGTGAGAGCTTGCAGATAAATAAAAAAAAGTCAGAGGTCAAAGCCAACAAGGAAATCCTATGGTTGGTGTTTACTACAGGTCACCTGATGAAGAGTATGCTGGTGAAGCCTTTTTACTTTGACCTAGCAAGAAGCATCACGCTCACAGACTCTGATCCTGCTATGAGACTTCCATCACCCTGAAACAATGTGCCTTTACTTTTATTTACTATGTAAGACTCTATTAAAAAGTCTATTGACTTTTTAGCTTTTGTTTCTCCCCACAGCACTTGTTAGTTCAAAAATGTACAGAAAGATTTGAGTTTCTATAAACACTGTTATTGTTATTTCAAGCTCTGTTCTAGATGATGTCTTTTTTAGATCAAGACTTCTCAAAAAAGAAGTTAGTTACAATCTTTTGACAATAGCTTTAAGAACAAAAATATAAAAACTTACTCTCATCAAGTATTCCAGGTTGCACATCAACATTATCCTCATTATATTTTTAGATTTTTGAGCCATCATCACATAGCTGCAATTGCTTATCACTTCCCTGATTTGCATATTCTACTCCAAAAAAACCCGAGAAAGTTGAGATTTTTGTAAACCTCTCTAAGTGTTATGAAATACAGCCTATGAAATATAGAATGGATCAAAAGCAACACTCCTTCCTTCTGATTTACAGCAGTTCATTCACATTTGCTCTATGGTATCTCTTTCACACTCCACTTCCAGAGGATTGTTTTTAACTCATGCCTGCTTGGTCTTTTCCAAACATTCCCCTTTAAACAGTCCTTCCCCCACCAGTTCTGCAGAAAAACATTTTGATTCCATAAAGAATATCTATTTTCCTAATGCATATATCCCAGAAGAGGAGTAAAAGTTGATGTTGTTGATTCAAAACTTAAACAACAATAAAGAAAAAATTAGAACTAAAGAACTCTGTAGTTGCTTTCTTTGAAGTCACAAGCAGAACATGGGACTACCATACCAAATACAGTCACAACACAATAATGTTAAAATAAAGCTTTAGAAAACAGCAACATTCAATTGACTCAGAATTAGTCAAATTAGTTTGCTTCCCATATAATACACCTGAAATCACACTTTACCTTTGCTTCCATACTGTTCTGGTGGCAGGTCATAAGGTACAGGAAAATATCTTGCTGAGTCTTTCCTTTCTGGAAGATTTTTTCCTCCTACATGAAAGTAACCTTTGTCCAATCCCTACGAAGGAAGGAAAACATACAGAAGAAACACTTATTAGTTTTGGGGGGAAAGCCAAACCTAATCCACAACAGATGTTTTCTCAATAAGTTATTTTAATAAACAAACTACTTTGCCTCCATTACGGAGATTAGATACTTCCTGAAGCACCTTCCTGTCTTAAGAACTCAGCTTCTCTTTCTTCTACTATTTCAGGCTCTTCTCTAGTACAGTAATTGGCTTGGCCCCACACACGGGTCCACATTGGCTGTATTCTGCCTTCTAGGCAAAAGCCACTGACTTAACTGAAAGAACAGGGGAAATAAACAAACAAGGTCAATCCTATGTGCATGAAAATCCATTTTGAATTTCCCCTTCTTGTACCATTAAAGTCAGATGAATTTTGGTAAAACATTAAAACACAGGACACAGTGGAGCTTAGCCTTTATGTAACAAACAATATGTTCAAAATAAACCAATGTAAAAGACTATTTTTAAACATTCATAAACATCTAAGGGTTTGAAGTGAACTGAAAAAAAATCATAATTAGTTATAAAAAAACACAATAATCAAGTTGTATAGCTTTACTTTCAATGAACTTGAATCACTCAGGGGTTGGCGGAAATTTCTTGTAAAAGTGCAAACAACCATCCCTCTGTCTTGTAGTGGAATATGAAATATGGCAGGGATTTTACAGCTCACAAGCCACAGGAACTTTGTAAGGGCTGGTGGTGCCAAGAGCTGTTTTCACAACTCACAGTAGTCAGGTTTCAGTTGGTGGAGGGTCTGAGTGGTGTGCAATCCTAGATACTACTCACAAAGTGACATTTAAATTGTCAGCTGAAGTGGCTTGTATGAGGTTTGATTGCCCCAAGAGCCTGTGAGCTTCTCTCTTACCTTCTACATGCAGCTATGACAGAGTGTGGAATAGCAGAGAAGGTTTCTCTGCTATATTGTGAGATAGTCCTTATTTTGCAGTGAACTTCATATGACTGCCTGATCAAGAGCACTTAAGTTATAAAGCTGCTGAGTTTGAAATTTGCATAACCCTTGCTATCTAAGCACACAGTGTAGGACAGGACCTATTTCAGACTCTACATGCAATGTAATATCAATTTAATTCAAGTATCACAAACTATGTCACATGTATTCCACTCCACATTTCACAGAGTGCGTGTTTTCATACAATGTGAAAGAAAAAAAATCCCACCAATTGCAAGATATTTTTACTCTTTTTTTCCCCGTTATCTATCTTTTTTTTCAACCTAGTAATATTTTTTTTTCTGCTTAATTTCTTCTACAATCCATGCCCTGTTACTACTTCAGCATATTTTTTTTTTCCCCAGGCATTTTGTTTCCTTCTCTTTTCTCTGCCTTGTTTGTCCTCAATAGTCAGAAGGTACATTTTCATCTCCTCTGAGAGCCTTACTTCTCTGCTGCTCTCCTCCAATGCTGCTTGGCTCCATCAGTTGATCCCAAAATTTTATTTATCTATCAGAACTTAACCTGATAAAGATCTTCAATTCAGAAAATACTTACCAAAGAAAAGATATTTAGTTTTCCTCAAAACACCCTAGAGTAAGAGTCTAGTTTATGGAATATATTCTTTAATAGGGCTCTCTCTGAGGAGATTCACATGCTTTTAAAAATAACTCATGTGTCTATCTTCACACAGAATATCACACAGAAATTGAAGGAAGTCACACACTTTGTCTGTTTTGAGTGTTTCCTGAACGTTGACAGCTCTCATTACTGTTTCCAAAAAGCAAACAGCAGGATCTTGCCTAAAATAATTCTGCCTGCCTTGTAAATTTTCCTTAGCCATATTCTCTTATTTCAGAATTTTCCCCTCCATGGCTGTATTTTGCTCTTTGACTGCTGCTCACTATAATACATTTTGAAATGTTAACAGATATATTTCTTGGTTGGGAATCTAGAGAAACCAAAGAAGAAAGTGGTACTACATTACCTTGGAAGCTAATGTTACAGTTAAAGAGCTTAACCTGCTTAATTTTGGTTGAGCTATGATTGGAGGTGCATGGTTCAGTTATGTGAACTCAGCAAAAATGTAAGTAGTTCAGTTCTGATGATCACACACACCATGCCTGGCTGCTCTGTAACTCAGATTCAGTCCACACCTCCAGCCCCATAGGCAACTATAATTATCAAAGTCAACTCATTAGCAGTCAGTATTCACCATCAAATACAGCCTTTCAGAATCTGAAATACTGTTGTTAGTTGTCAATTGATTATCTAGATATAGCTGTAGCATTTGATAGCCCTAGGTAGGCAATCATGAGTAAGTTTTCAGTTAATTAGCAACTGCTATGTTTCTTTGAGTTTATATTCCCAAAAGCTGACTGGCTAGTACCATATTCAACAAACCTTTAAAGGGATTTCAGTATTTCACAAACTTTTATACTACTTTACAGCTCAAGCTCAATTTACCTTACAATCTTATCAGACATGAAAGCTATGAGGAGGTACTAGTTACTTAAAAAGCTTTCCATTAATTGCTTTCAAGTTTTTTCAAACAAACTAGTTACTGGAACATGCTTCCCAGAACTTGCTTTTAGGTGATGGAGTTCTCTCAACATGTTTTACCTGTTGAAGATGTATTTTATTTCAGCCTCTGGAAAGGAATCCTCCAGCAGCTCAAAGAGCAAGTTGGAAAAGAGAGGGAGTGTAGATGTAGGAAGCACAAAATAGAAAGGGAAATGTAGTTCAAATACAGGGCACAATCTTTTTTATAAACATTTTTTGATCAATAGAAGCTTGTGATTTTAAGTCAGCATCAGCTGATTTCCCCCTAAACACTACAATTGTAAATGGTAACAGCTGTTGCTATGTTGAGAACAACCATTCAACATATTTCTGAGAGTCTGTATTGGCACACCAGGCCAAGACCCAACCTCAAAGCATAATTTTGGAAGCATTAGGAAAAAACAAAACGAAAGACAAAAACTGGCAGTCAACTGATAACAAGTGAGGAACGATTCACTTCTAAATTTGTATTCCGCAGAAACAACGCACAAAACACAGAGCTAGAGGAGTCCTTAACATGAGTAATATTGTGTGCTATGCAAGTACACCCAGGGTAGTGTGGCCAAGCAGTCCAGGGTGCTGGATTAAGGCTCATCTCTTCTGGGACATGGGTTCGACTCCCAGCACTGCCAGGGATATTTTAATGGTTTGACTCTATGACCTTAAAGGACTTGTTCCAACCTAAATGATTCTATGACACTGAGTGTTAACTTCTACCAGAGTAAGTGTTATTAAGTTTATGACAAAACAACCTGAAGAAACAGAACTATCAGAGATTGGCAGTATTAAATCACTATTCCAATAGCTAGGAGCATGGTGAGTCTCTAAAGGCCTAGGAAGCTCAGTTATGTTTCAAAGCACTTCATCTGGATTGAATTTTGTATAACTTTGTATCCTTGGCTACGTCAAAAGCAGCAAGGCCAGCAGGGCAAGGGAAGGGATTCTGCCCCTTTGCTCTACTCTGGTGAGACCCCATGTGGGATGCTGCATCCAACTCTGGGGTCCTCAGCACAGGAAGGACATGGACCTGTTAGATCAAGTCCAGAGCAGGGTCACAAGATGATCAGAGAGATGGAGCACCTCTCCTACAAAGGCAGGTTGAGAAAGCTCGGATTCTTCAGACTGGAAAAGAGGTTTCAGTTTGACTTCATTTTGGCCTTCCAGTAATTCAAGGGAGTTTATAAAAAACGGATGGAGAGATACTTTTTACACATGCAGACAGTGATATGACAAGAGTAAAGAGTTTTAAACTAGAAGAGGAAAGATCTAGGTTAGATGACGTTCTTTATTGTGAGGGTGATGATGCACTGGCACAGGCTGCCCAGAGAAGCTGTGGATACCCCATCGCTGGGCAGGGGTGTCAGGCTGGATAGAGTTCTGAGCAACCTAGGCGAGCAGAATGTGTCCCTGCCTATGGCAGGTGAGTTGGAATGAGATGATCTTTAGGATCCCTACCCAAACTATTCTATTATTCTATAACCATCAACTGGCAATTCTCAAGAAACAAGCTTGTGCTTTTGTGCTTTAAGCTGGTTTTGGTTTTCAGATAGGAGAATGCGTTACGCAGGCATCACAAGGGTCACTGCAATGAAAACTATCAGTCATTCAAACACTTGATGTCTACAGTTAAATTAGTTTGTTTCTTTCACTTGCTGGTAGTGACTCATCTTCCCAGTAAGTATGTTGCTGCTTTCTCTGAAAAGCCATTTGGGTCCCAAACATGACCATTCTAACCACCCCCTCCACAATGCAGCTTACTTACACTTCTATAACCATGTTAGGGGTCCAAGAGAAAGTTCAGTTTGAAAATGTTGGCTTTTAAATTTAATACAGTCAATGTCAAATGCAACTTGTTCTTATTTTCAACTTTAAAAAGAAGTCAGAGAGCAGTAATGAAATTGTATTTTTCACGACTTTTCTTATTAAAAGACACTGCCAAGATGAAAACTAGAACTTCATAACTACTGTGAGGTTGTTGGTTACACAGGTGTTAATAAGACAGCACAATAACACTATTAGAGTCTTAAAGCCTGACATCTTTCTCTATGGGACAGACACATCAATCAGTAGGGAGCAGTGGAGCTGAGTGGCAGTGGAAAAATCCTACTTCTCTAATTTAGCCAGTATTACCTTGCAGGCATACTAGACAAGATTACAGTTCCTGCTCCTGCTGTAAGAAATGGATTAATTCTCCTTTTTGTTACTACAAACATTAAAAACAAAATAAACTTTTTTTATCCCCTTACTTAACAGTCATATTTTTAGCAGTGACTCTTCTGCACCACAGGAAGCTTTCACACTGCTCACTGTTTCAACTAATGGCAACATAGCAGAAATATATAGCAACAGGTGAGTTTGATGTTTGCCTGAACACAGAAGGGATTGGAACACGAACACCCTTTTTTTCTAAAATCTTGGTCAAAAGGAAAAGAACAGAATGCCAGAAGTCACACATTTAAAAGCCAAGTGTTCTCTGGGATACATTTCAAACAAATTTAGAGTGTTCATAGGAATGCAGAATGTAGAAAAAGAAGGCTGAAAGCCTTTACCATTCAAAGCAATGCAGCCCCACTCCCACCACAAGCAGAATTAGCTCTAGAGGTTTGACAAAGAAGGCAAAAAAGAGGTCAGATTTTTGCAGTGTATCAGTGAAACCTTTCTGCTCATGAGGGTGGACTCAACCCATGTCTTTTTAGCCTTGCACCCTGATGGCCACAAGCTTGAGCTTCATTAGAAACTGTTTAGCCAAGAGTATTTACCAAAACCAGTTGTCATTACTAGTCGAGTACTCTACCATCCATTCATATTGGATCTACAGCAGAATCTATCTCTAAATTTTCTTGTGTAAACAGACCTACAGGCCAACTGCTGAAGACCAGAGCAGATGCTTCATATGGATCAAATGGTTTCTCAATCACCAGTAAACTGCATTTAAATTCTGGTTATTTTTATGCAACACAAATACAGTTCCATTTTTGATAACTCTCAATCCAAATGTGGATTTTTCTCCAACCGCTAAGACTGGACTACAAGCAGAAACAAAACCATTAATAATTCTGGTCTAAATAAATATCCAGAATGATCAAAAAGACATTAACAGCAGAAAGGTCTAACTAGTTGCAAAGAAAGTAGCATTTTAACTTCAGACAGCTGAAATTTTCTAAGGTTTGAGAAATTAAATGCTCCTGAACAGACAATTCTGTTCATCAAAAGTAAATCTGATTTTAGAACAAAATTGCGCTAGTTATAAAAAAACCTGAGAAGAATAAGATCAAAGACATTAAGACTAAAATTTAATGTGTGGGAAAGAAAATTCAAGGTCTTTTTATGTAAGTTTTGGCCCTCTGAAGAGTGTTCTTTGATTTCCCCTTCCCTGCTTTACAGGCAAGAAATCCTGTGCAGACTGCAAGATGCAGGACATAATGCAAGCTAAATGTTCTCATGGGGGTTTGGGGAAGGAAACTGGTGGTAGTGGGAGCTGGTGGGGGTTTTTGTTGTTTTGATGGGAGTATAAGGGAAAACTTTGCAGATTCATAACATCTGGAACAAGTATGGTCATTCCTGGCAAAAAGACTAACTCAATTATTCCTCATTTTCTATCCATTTGAAGTATGTTTCCCAAAATTAACAATGCATAGAAAAGCCAGTCAGAACACAAACACTCAAGTTATGTAAAATGAGTGTGCAATCTGGTGATCAGCTGTGGTCATACGAAAAACTTAACTTACAAGGTACAAATATATCAGTACCATAATTTTTTGCTTGGCAGGCCCTGGAGATAACAGTAGCCAACTTCTGAGAATATTAATTAACCCCTTTGAGGTCAATTGCTGTTAAAATTTCTGCACAAATTTTCAGCCCACTGTTTCATTATTCTGTTATTAATTGTTGTTCACACAAGTGATGTTTCCTTTTTTTTAGAGCTCAGAAATATAAAACCCAATGCTCCCTACTGTAAGAAGCTATAGGATTTTTCTTGTTTCACTCTGATAAGCATATTTTCTCTAAAAGTTTTCTTACACATGAACCATGCTCAGAGAATAATGCCTCTGAGCTTCACAGTATCAGAGACCTCACTACTATGCAAATTCATCATAAATGTTAAGAGTGAGATAAAGGAGTTCTTTTAGCTGCAGTCACAAACTATCAATCTTAATATTGCAATCCTAGGAGATTACAATTATCCAGTTGCAGTAGGCAAACATTTTTACAATGTCATAATATTAGTAAATACTCATTTGGGAGTACATTGCTAATCAGCAGAAATGACAGAACATTATGTGATCATCCACGAACACTACCTAGGAAAGATACATTCTTCACCAGAAAAACATTTCTAAGGACTTTAGCCAACAAATGCTATTTCAGAGAAACCTGCAATTTTTTATCTGGGAAGGAAGAAATTTCACACAGGAAAGAGTCTAAGTGGTTTCTGATGTTGATAACATTCTGGTACTAATAGTACACTAGAGAGAAGGAGGAATCAGCCACAAGAAGAAAAATCTTGCATCTCCCCACTATTAGTAGTGTATCTAAATAAGACAAAACTCAACCTAAACAAAAAAGGGTAATGGTACATTGCATTTAAGGAAAAAATACTAAGTCACAAGACTCACAGCCACAGGATTCTGTAGAGAGCTAAAAAAATAGGATGTGCAGTTCAATAAGGAACCTGATGTGTTGAGACAGTCACATGACTTTTCAAATGCATTTCAGGAACAAGCAAGAACAGCAATCAATGCAACATTAGGAATTGTTTTTCAAGTCACAACCTCACTTTAATGTGAATATGCACTCACCATCTATTTTTAAAAAGCATGGAAGAAGAGATTTAATGATCCTTTCCAGCAACATTTAGAGTATATGTTACAATTTAAAAGTACTATTGTCTTACAGTAACATGAGAAAAGTCACAGCAATACCAAATCCGTATCTGCTGTGTAGAAAAACAGACTATGAATATCTCATATAAACTCCATTTCCTATTAGCTTTCTAACCTAGAAAAGCAGAACTCACTGATTAGATTATCCAATCATGCTTGTATTCATAAATATTTGCAGATTTTCGTCATATCCTGGGATTTATGCTTGAACTATGAACTTACAAATGCTGAAGGCAAGAAAAGAACTCCAAGTTCATAAGAACGGATCATCAGTTGGCTGCCATTTTTCTCCAGAGCTCCCCAAGCTGCTTTAGATAGATTGGCACTATGAAGAGAAACAGAGCATATCAGTGAGGCATAATCTTCACTGCAGAAAATATTTAAGTAATGTAGCTGTAGCAATGCCCTTCTAGCAGGAGAACTTAAATTCCATCAGAATAATCTTTTCACAACAAGTGACTTGGGTGTTATTCCTTACTGCTATTTTTACGGCACAGTGGGAGCCGTAGAGACAATATGTAAAAGAGCATTCATACAACACATGTGAATAATTACATGAGCCTATTTGGGTCATACAGATCTATAAGACAAATTCAACTTTTTGAATGTTCTCTGAACATTTCAGAAAGGTATTTCATATTGGTAAATAGCCTCAATTTGATGACTTAGGAAGAAGGCTTGCTACATTATGACTAGTTACAATACACTTAGAACAGAGTAGTTTTGCATTTTAGTACAGATTCTTAAACAGTATCTTTTGCTTCTGGCATTTTGTTATTTTATATATTTATGAAAACAAATATTTACCAAAGAAGCATTTTTCTTTAAATTTGTTATTCAGCACCATACTGCAGTTAACCCTTCATCAGTATCTGCTATGAAGCAGATCAAATTTGAAGTAAAAAAAAAACTGCAATTCTGTTGTTAAAACCTACTTCTACTGCAAATACAGAATTTATACATTATGTCTTAACTGATGGACATACCAGATGATTTTTGCTAATAGCAAATGGAAGAATAAAAGAAACATGAGAAAAAAATAAAGCAATCATGAATTTCTATATTAAGGGGACTCGGCATCACATTTGAATGACTTAAAACCTTTTACAAGCATTTTAATCACTATTGCAGGCAACAGTATTAATGAGTGATAAGATTTAATGAGACAGACTATAACGGGAAAAAAATATTAAAGTAACTGAGCATTTAAGAGTAAGGACAGAAAGACCATGATCTATAGAACACAGGGCTGCAGAAAAATCTTTTTTGGCAAAACAAACATATCTGTATTTTTCACTCACAACAAGGCATTCTCCACTCAAGTCAAGTAATTTCTTGCTTTCTCTTTTGCCTTCTTTAAAAACTAAACAAGACAAATATAAATCTTATACTGAACAACTTAACAGTTCCTGACAATTATTTCAACCTGCAGCCTCAAAGGGGGCAATGCAATGAAGAAACATTAAATACAGGCAAAAATTCATATCACTACTTGGAAGTATTATGAGGATTATGGCAGTAAGTCACCTGGGCTTGTAGTAGACAAAAGAAGTCATATATAAAGTTCTTAACTGAGAAGTGTATTGGTTAGTTGTTTACCTTGTTACTAAGAACCATGCAATCTTCTGGAAGTCAGCAGAGAGTCTCATGTATGTCTTAATGTGAGGTATTGCCTGAGTTCGACCCGAGACTTCTGCTGACCACTTGCTGGAAAAACAATAGGAATTCTTTTCATATATGGTTTTATTTTGAGGTCTAAAAAATGCTCACCAGATTATAGTTCCATGTTTTCAGTAGCACTACCAATATCTGTCACATTCAACATTTATTTCCCCTAGAGAAAAGTTGAAAATACCTTATTTAATGGAATTGTTAATCCTGAATTCCAATTTTACTAGTAGTCAAAAGGGCAGAATTTTTTTCCTCCCTTATAACGCAGCCCAGACAGATATTCTCAGTGTGCCAGGTTCTCCAAACAAGTTTTTCCATTCCTCCATTCCAGCTAGCACTCAAGAAAGTCAATCCAAACTTCCGGCCAACATTTCTTCTTTTAAGACTATCAATGGTTATAACTTTAAGCAAACGAGTTTGGCACCAAGCTAAACCTCACAAAATTCCCCAAGTTTATTACAATTTATTATCCATGAAGTAGAGGCAGGGAGCAACTGACAGATTGTTGACACTACCCTTCCTCTTCCCTTTTGTGTGCCCCTAAGCTGCTGAGAAATTTGAGGGCTTAAGAAAGGAGAGGTCATATCTATATGTATATATAAAAACTAGTTTAAAAAAACAGGCCATTGCTGGATTAATTCAGTATCAATGACACAGAACTAAACTGTAAACTAGCACTAAATATATGTACATAACTGAAGGTGTGTAATCATGGTATTTAGAAGCACTTTCCAACCATAGCTGTTAGTCCTCACTCAAATTCAGGAAGAAGGCTTCCTAATACACCTTCCTTCCTCCACCCAGAGATTTTTCTTTCCTCAGTTTAAAATGTAACAGGCTCTGGGTTTAGTTGTCACAATCCTCTTTGCCTAACTTAACATTCTCCTCTAAATACAAATATAAAATATGCAATTAGTTCTGAAAAACCTCAAGTGCTCTGTGTTCATCTAAAAGCCTGACAAGACTGACTTGGAAGGGCTGGAATTATTTACATAGGCTGACTTTCAGGACTAACATTTACCGTTTAGCGAAGCTGAAGTCAAGAGGTTTTATAGTTCATGGGCCAAGACCTAATAACTCTAAACAACCCTATCTCTGATGAAGGAAGCAAAACTCTGAGAACTGATCCTGTATTACTAAAAGGCAAGAGGTGAAACACTCTACGTATGTTTGATGCAAACTAGACTTTATACTTTGATACAAGACACAGCAAAGTCTGTTTCTGAAGAATAAACTATATATATATATGATACAGAACCAGCTAACTAAGCTTCTCTTCCCCTACAGAACTCACACTTTCCATACATACAGATTGTAAGGCTGTATTGCAAGTTAACCACCCTTAATAGCTTTTCTCTCACAACTGACAGTTTAGGCAAACATATTTAAGGGACAAAAATAAGTAGGTAACTCTGGTAACACTGTAGAAATGAAAAACAGAAAAACAAGTAGAACTGGGAATTTAAAACAGATTTTCTTTAGATTTACCTCACTGCCTTCCCTCCAGGGCAAACTTCTCTGCTCACTATTAATTGCAGTAATTCTGAGATACTATCTCAATCTACTGTCTTTTTCCTTCCTTATCATCTTTGACAGATACAAGTAGTGTGTCTTAGCAAGTAGTGTGTCTTGCCACTTGTCTATTTACTACCTACAGTAATCTAGCTGCAGTTTTAATCACCCCTGATTTAAAGTGGTATTTTAGAAATTTTAAATCAGAAAGTGCAACACATACTTTGGCCATGCTTTCCATAGTAAGACAGCAGAAACACATGAGGAGAAAAAGAGGAAAGTGCTGATTTTGGCTATAATAGCTGATTTTCTTCATATCAGCTAGTAAGGGGAGTTGTTTGGATTTGAGCTGGAAACAGTTGTTCACTCAGATGTTTTAGCTATCGCTGAGCAGCGCTTAGACAGCTTTTTCTGCCTCTCAAAAGACTCCACCAGCAAATAGGCCAGGGGAGCACAAGAAGCTGGGAGGGGACACAGCCAGGACAGCTGATTCCAGCTGACCAAAGGGATATTTTCACACCATACACGGTCAGGCTCAGCATATAAAGCTGAGGGAAGAAGGAAGGAACGTGCATTTAGAGTGATGGCATTTGTCTTCCCAAGTAACCTTTAGGCATGATGGACATGACTGAACACCTGTCTGCCCATGAAGTGTGGTGAATGAACATTTTGCTTTGCTTGAATGCACAGCTTTTGCTTTATTATTAAACTGTCCTTATTTCAACCCATAAGTTTTCCCACTTTACTCTTCCAATTCTCTCCCCCATCCCATGGTAGGGGTCACAAGAACGGTACAAGAGCTTTAGTGGTTGTGTGGTGCTGAGCTGCTGGCCAGGGCTAAACCATGACAAAGTCCTGAAAATTAATCTATGCAGACATATGCAACTCATAAGCAGAGACGGGAATAACCAATTTTCTACACCACCATCTCTTTCATCATTTAGTTCTTACTTCAAACACTAAAAGGGTTTTCCATCTCAAGAGACTGGCCACAGGGCTTGAGCAGAGTCAAACAACTCACACCATTCATGCCAACTGTAAGAGAACAGTAAATGCTCTCTCATCTTTTATGATATTAGAGGAACAACACTGAAGCTCCAAACTGAGATGCTTTCCAAAACTCTATAGGCCTAAAGAACACAGAAAGCTCCAATACTACAATCATTACAGACTTGTCAACAGTAAGTTAAAAAAAACTCTTGATAAGCCAACTTCTTCCATTCTTTGAAAATAAAAATTTGACAATTTGTAACTGCACAAACAAAGGCATGTGGTATTAAAAGCCATCAATGAAAATTAGCACTAAAATACAAAACTTTATCTGTTAAAGCTGATCACCTGTTTCAAAAGCAGTAATTAATAGAAGTCATTAAGCATTGCAAAACTCCTTATCAATTAGCAATCCTGAAAGAAAAAACAGCAACTATACCAGACAGAAAACTGTAAATTACACCATTTACACAGCAGCTAATTTACAAAGCAGTCTGTTAATAATTTACTGTGATCACAAAAGTGAAATCAATATTAAGTTTAGTCACGTTATTCTTTTGAGAAATGATAATTTGAGCTGCATTATAGGTTAGTTAAATACATT
Organism: Scytalopus superciliaris; assembly: GCA_013400415.1. Lineage (NCBI taxonomy): Eukaryota > Metazoa > Chordata > Aves > Passeriformes > Rhinocryptidae > Scytalopus > Scytalopus superciliaris. The sequence continues at coordinate 492,204 of VXBX01006519.1, read as the reverse complement.
CAACTGGCAGAAGAGAGAAAAGCAGCCCACAGACATTATAAAAATTGAATGTCTGGGGCAGTGGTTCTGCTCTTCAGGCAAGACTAAAACACACTATTTTCCAACTCCATTAATCTCCCCCTACTTGTAAAATGGAGCTATTTCTTCCCTTTACTGTAAGCATAAAAGAATTTTTTTCTTTCAGTTCTGGTAGAATCCCTAGTTTCCTGCTGGTTTTGTACTATTTTCCAGTGAGGTAAAGACAGATTTCTCTAATCCCTCTACTGCCCAAAGTTTTGCATTACAACAAGTCTTTAAAACAGTTTGTCTTATATTTAATTCTACTGAAAACCTATTGTTTTCTGTATGTCCCAGATTCCATTGGTAAGAAGCTGCTGTATGTCACCTCCTCTACGGTAACATGCAGGCTCTCCTCCAGGGGTAGTGTCCTGTTTTATTAGAGTAAGGATCTGCACCTAGGTAGTCACTACAGAGCAATTTATTGAGGGCCACTTGTCATCTGCAATCAGTTCAACAGATGAACTTGAAACAACCCTTCTGCTGCCAGAGCAGGACCCTGGTATGTTCAATGAGACAGGTATGTGAGCATTTTCTCATTGAATGGGAGTAAATCAATTAATGATCTCATTGTTAAGCAGCATTCTGAGCACTAAATAAGAGACTAACCAAAAAAAGGTTACATCTTTCTGCCATTAAGATTCTCATGAGGTATATGACTACAGAAACTAAATTAAGACTGTACAAACACCCCCAGGCTTATGATTTCCTCACTTTTTGAATCATGACTGAACAACCTTGAAAGCTTAAAGGTGACTGCAACTTTCTTCCTTCACTGAATGTGCTCAGAGGGAACCCTTTAAAAGCAGGAGACAAAAGTCTCACATGCCTTTTGTCCAAGTTCCATTCCTTGGACATTAACCAGGCAAGGCTCACAGGAGCAATCACATTCACTCCAGAATGGAGGATGCTCTCTGCAACTAGCAATTCTATTTCAGTCCTCTGAATAGATATACAACTTAACATACCCTTACTTAAGAAGTTATCTTACCAGAGCAACTTCCACCTGGAAGAGTTAAAAGTTTTTGGTGAATGGAATGGGAAGTTGTGGTCTTGTAAGAGGTTACCAAATGTATGAATATGTTTTTGATCTGTGCAAAACAACTTTTCCCATTGTTCTCAAAACATGCTTAAGTTATTAAAGATTCAGGCTGAGGGATACATCTGGCATGGAACATGTTAGACTGTTAGAATTTGGCAAAACTAGTAGCACGTGGAAAGAAGTTCTCAACAGAAAATGTTAGGCACCTTTAACAAAAGATATTACCATAAGGGACTGAGAATTTTTGCAGCAAGACTGCTGCACTCAGACAAAAAAAAAAAAAAAAGAAAAACCCAAAAAAACCCACCACAAAAAAACAACTATGAAAAAGTCTCCTTAACCCTGTTGTGGCTCAGTTGAAATCCTAATACAGAGGCACAAGTGGGGAAAGTGAAATACAACTGTAAATCAAAAAACAAACAAACAAAAACAAATACTATTTTATTCCAGTTCAAAGAAGGACAACTTAAATAAAAGTTCACAGAATCCTAAATCCATTAACAACAGTATACTGTATAATTTTTATAAGTAAATAGCATGCTTTCTACATTTTAGAGATAAGATCCAGCAGAGAAGGAACCATAGGCTTTTAGTCTAAAGAGTGTAAGAATATCATGTTTGTAATCACTTCCACTTAATTTTATTTTAGCACTAAAACATTACAGCACTGTAAGTTTAAACATACAGTCTTAAAAAAACCAACCAAACAAAAAAACCAACCAAAGAATTGAGCTCTACTTACTGAAAATAGGAATGCAACCACAGCTGTTTCTGTGCTGTCTGTATACTGTACGGAAGCGAGCCACCAGCTTAAGGGAAAAACAGAACATGGACATTTAGTTTTTGACATTCCAAAAGCAGCAAGCATCTTGGGGAATAAGCTATCATTACTACCCTCATGAGATACTTTCAGGGAGGCCTTAAATGCTCCAGTAGTATAAAATGATATATACTTTGGGTTTTTTTTTTTTAATTCTCACAATTGATAGAGTTCCTCAACACTATACAGCACACTTATAGTAGGAAAAAGAGAAAAACATATACAGGCTACAGAAATACAGGTAGTTTTCTGTTATGACTCAATGTCAACAGATTAGAACATACAAACTAGAAGGAATAAAACAAGGAGTTCTCAGAAGAAAAAGAACCTAACAACATCCAAACAACATTATTTTAAAAAGGAAGAACTTCTCCGATGAAATTGTATTTGTATTGATTTGGCCTTTGGCTAATGCCTGTTGTGATTTCTTGAAATAGATTTAATAAAGAAGAATCAGCCAGGCATACTGAGTTATATTAGTGCTGTGTATTAAAAGCATGATGTAAACCCTACTGCATCCAACATGTCCTAGAACAGACCATAAGGACACATTAGAAAAGTTTTACTACCCTTAGGAATGCACTAACTGCAAGAATCCACAAAATGAAAGAAACCACAGTAAGAAGTCACTGGGCTCTAGACAACAAATGTATTTCAAGACACCCTAAGCTATTTGTGAAAATCAGATATATAGAAACTGTAGCCAAAGAATTTACAGGTATGACCAAATACTGTTTAATTCAGAGGAAAGAAAAAGAGCTGAATCTGTTCCTGCTAACCCCATGTTCAAAATATACCAGCTGTTAGAAGAATTCAACAGCTACTCTATTTCATACTTCATAGGAGCATGGGTATTCAGCTTCGAACAGGATTTAAGGATTCAGCAATGCCAAAGAATCACTGAAGTAGAAAGCACCCTCTAGAGACAGTCTAGAATAACTCCCTGCTCATAGCAGGGTTGAACAGAGCATGTGGTTCAGTACAATGTCCTGTCAGGTTTTGAGTATCTTCAAAAACCGGGGCTCTACAGCCTTTGTGAGTAACCTGTTCCACTTAAATGTCAGAAAATATTTCTGCTGTAAGGACAAACTGAGATACAGGAGATTCCTGTGTATGCCCATTGCTTTTTGTTCTTTCCCTGGTCACCACACAAAGTATCTACCTCTCCTTTGCATCCTCCTATCAAGTATTTACATACATTGGTAAAATCTCCCAGGAAAATTCTCTTCTCCAGGTTGAAAAATTATCCAGCTCTCTCAGCCTCCCCTTGTATGACAGATGCTTCAAACCATTATTCATCTTTGTGGCTTTTTGCTGTCCTTGGTTCAGTGTCCGTATCTGTATCATTCTGAGAAGGCAACAACTGGACACAGCACTCCAGATGTGGTTTCACCAGTGCTTAATAGAGGGGAAAGGTCACTTCCTGGCAATGTACTTCCTAATGCAGCCCAGGATGCTGTTGGCCTTCCTGCTACAAGACTGCATCGCTGGTTCAACTTCAGCTTAGTGACCATTAGCATTCCCTGATTTCTCTGCAAAACTGTTTTCCCCAGGTCAAGCCCCAGTTTCCACTGATGCCTGGGGTTACTCTTGTCCCAGCACAGTGCTTTGCATTGCCCTCTGTTGAACTGCATGAGGCTTCTGTCTGCTTATTTGTCCAGCCTGCACAGTCCCTCTGAATGGCTACACAATCATCCAATAACATCAACCATTCCTCCTGAGTTTGCATCATTTGCAAGCCCACTGAGGGTGCATTCTGCCCCACCATCCAGGTCATTAATGAAGATACTTATGCATGACCCCATTATCAGTGCTTGGCACACACCAGCATTAGTGGCTGACCCCCTGCTGGCCTTTGTGCCATTGGACACAGCCACTGAGGTGTGAGAGTTCAGCCAGCTTCCAATCTGCCCCATTTTCCACTCATCCAGCCTGTACTTAATCACGTTGTTGTAACGATGTTAGAGCAGACAGATGTTGAAAGATTTACAGTTAAGATAAGCAGCATCTAGTACACTCCTCATTCATCAAGCCACTCATCACAAAAGGACATCAGGTTCATTAAGCATAATTTATCCTTTCAAAATGCATGTTGACTATTCCGAATCATCTTTGTCCATCATATGTTTGGAAATATTTTCCGTGATTCTTTGCTCCATCACCTTTTCCAGGCATCAAGGTGAGGCTAGCAAGCCTATAGGTCCCCAGATCCTCATTTTTACCCTTCCTGAAGACAGGAAAGAATTCCTTCCTTTCAGTCATTGTGAATGTCTTCCAATTGCCTTGACCTTTAGAAGAATTATTTTTGAGTAACAGCAGTTTCACTGCAGCGCCCGTTTCAGGTTGGCTGGGGCTATGCTTTCACAAATATTTTGACTCCATGAAAATAAACATGGGAAGACTGAGCAGAAGAGTTGCATATCACAGTATTAAAAAAAACAAACAAAACAAAAGAAAAAGCATCCTAGCTTCCATTGTATCTGATGTGCAGAATGACACTGCAAACAAAACAGAAGCAGAACTTGGCACAATCAAACCTTAACTTTCTGCCAAAATGAAAGTATGACTGGAATAAGAACAGTGGGCAAGAGCTGTTGTTTTCCTATGCAGTTATGTATAAACATGGCTAGACAGACTTAAACATTACATACCACTGCCCACAAAGCCTTTTCTATTCAATCACAATAGGAAAGCTGGAGTTAGAGCTTCAGGTTACAACTCCAGTAAAAATAAGAAAAAGATTGTACTGCCACCTGTTCTACCACGTTCTCAGCAAGATGACAACTTCATGTTCGTTCAACATCAACCACTAAAGTGATTTTGCAGGACATTACAACCATAAAAGGCTAATAAATGTGGATTCATCTGCTTACCTGGATAGCCTTCCAGACTTTCCCTCACATTGTTCACAGTAGGATAAACCTTCATGGAAAAAAAATAAGAAAAGTAACTTTAATAACACAGCTCTAAATACACAAACTGTCAATTTTCAAACAAAAACACCTTAAAGAAAACCCGAGGGAAAAAAACACATTAAAAGCTTTATTTTTCAAAATGAAGAAAATTACACTGCAGCTTAAAACTACATGTGTGCCAGTAACAAAGAAAGTCTAGTATTTTTACCACTCTTACAGAGCTAACCAAAATTAGAGAGCAAGACTCAAATAATACTGCTTCAATCACTTCCAAAGCAGTCAAAGCTAGCTCTTAACATCATTTTATGAGATTTTAGTCTCACATTTCAACTATGAGTAGGCAGGGGCAACTAGCACATGGTAAAGGCATAGCTTGACTATAATTTCTCATTGATTCAACAAGCTCCTGCCACAGACTTCTTTCTGCTCCTCCCCTTAATTGTGCTGATAACCAAAGGTATTAATGACTAAGGGTTCAGTTACATCTCAGCAGTAGAAACAGCTGCATCTACAAAATCCAATGAAAGACAAGCTATAGAATAAGAAGATATTTTTGATTAGATGATGTATACCCTTGTGTCATGTAGACAGAAGTTACAGTACTTTTTTATAGTGTATCACACACAACTAAGTATCAGTAAGTGACTAATGATTTCAGGATGAGAACTCCATTACCATCTTCCAAAAGCTAAAAGAAAAACAATGACTAAGATTTCAAAAATAAATTAATAAGTGTTAAAAAAAAAAGTCACCAGCATCTAAAAGACATACCAAATGAATTGGGACATCACTTTTATGGAAAGCTGTCACACTGCTGCCTGCAGCCACGAGACTCTCCTGGAACTCAGAGCACAGCCATTTGGACCCATCAGCTCCCATTGAACCAATGCTTGAGAACTGTCCAACAAGAGGCCAGGATTCCTGTGCTGGTATTGACAAAGCATGCTCTCTCAAAAGCTAGTGAGGGGAAATAAAACATTGTTAGACTTCTATAGGCAAAGAATACATTAATCAGTTTGATATCACTTTTGATACAATAAATCCTCTATAATTCACTTCTGATAATGAAAGAGATTAACATTCATACTACATACTTAACTTTGCAATAAAAAAAATTGCCAGGCTTTCCAAATAAACCCACTTCAAGAACAGATTAAACATCAAGTTTTACCAAAAAACACCAAAGCCAATCATTAAATAATACGTGAAAAGAACGTTCACCGCTTTTTTAAAAAACGTAAAACATCACTTTATTGTGACTTCTGAAGCTAAACAACTTTTTTTTTTGATGGTTGCTGGCCATAAAATTCCTCTCGTATCCTAAAGTCCCAGCTACAATAGAAGCCTATAATAAGAAGAGAAAAAAAGAACAATTGAGTAGAAAATTGAAATAATCCTTTCAGAGGAGTTCTTTAGCTGTGAATGGAATTTAAAGTCATATTAAAAACAGATGGATATAGGCACATATTAAAGTGTATGTAGTGGATACCTTCCCCCCCTGTAGGGAGGACAAATAACTAAATTGCTTCAGTCATCAGTGTAGTATCATCAGGTCTATCTGCATGGGTACTAAAAATATTAACCTTTATAAATCACAGAAACATTTGTCACAAGACCATCTTTAGCCTTTGCAGGCTTTCTTAGTTTTATTTTGCTCTCATTTTGTGCTTAACTAGGCAAAAATATGCAGACAGCACGTACCAGAAAGAACACGCTCTTAACAACCAATGGGAGGTCTAAAAGAGCAACACAGTATCCAAAAGCAATGTGACACATAAGCATTTTCTATGTCACAGAAGTTGGCCATGGACAGCATTAGCACTGCACATGAAATTCATGACAGTAATGTCACTTCAGCAGGAGATGCAGGTTGAAAATTCTTGTTATGAGACCTTTAGCGGATGACATGACACACCTCATCTAATTCTAAAAAAACCCCAAAAGTAAACAAGAAGGGTCCCTACAAACCTCATATGCAATCTTGTATGAAAATTTATCATTATGGCTTATCTAAATAATCATAGAATTGTTTAGGTTGGGAAAGACCTCTAAGACAGTAGAGTCCAACCATTAACATAACACTGTCAAGTCCATCACTAAACCATGCCCCTAAGTGCCACATCTACATGTCTGTTAAATACCTTCAAGGAGGGTGACTCTACCACTTCCCTGGGCAGCTTGTTCCAATGCTTGACACCCCTTCTGGTGAAGAAATGTTTCCAAATATACAATCTAAACCTTCTCCAGTGCAATTTGAGGCCATTTCCTCTTGCTCTAATGCTTCTTATTTGAGAGAAGATATGATGCCCACATCATTACAACCTCCTTCCAGGTAGTTGTGGGAGCAGTAAGGTCTCCCCTAAGCCTCCTCCAGGCTAAACATCCTCAGCTGCTACTGATCAGAATTGTGCTCCAGACCCTTTACCAGCTCCGTTGCCCTTCTCTGGACACCCTCCAGCATCTCAATGCCTGTCTTGTAGTGAGGGGCCCAGAACAGAACACAGGATTTCAGGTGTGACCTCACTGCCAAGTACGTAGGGACAATCACTATCCTGGTCCTGCTGGCCATGCTATTTCTGATACACGCCAAGATGCCATTGGCCTGCTTTGCCAGCTGGGCACACTGCTGGCTCATGTTTGGACAACTGCTGACCAGCTGGATGTTACTCCATTCACCACCACTCTTTGGGCTCAGCCATCCAGGCAGGTTCCTACCCAAAGATGAGTGACCCATCAAAGCCATGAGCAGCCAGTTTCCCCAGGACAATTTGGCATGAAACAATATCAAATGCTTTACTAAAGTTCAGGTAGACAACATCCACAGCCTTTCCCTCATCCACTAAGCAGGACAGCTTGTCACAGAAGGAGATCACGTCAGCCAAACAGGACCTGCCTTTCATGAACTCGTGCTGACTGGGCCTAATGCCCTGGTTATCATCCTGTATATTCAAGGTGATGTGCTTCATAATATTCCCTGACATGATATTTGCCAACCTCCAGTCAACTGGGGCCCTCCTTGGTGAGCCAGGACTGTTGATTAAGGATTAAAAGTGGCTCAGTGAACACTTGCACCAGCTTCCTAATTACCCTTGGGTGGATCCCATATGGTCCCATGGACTGGTGTGCATCTCAGTGTTGCAACAGGTCACTGACCTGTTCCCCTTGGATTATGGAGGTTTTAATCTGTGCATCTAATTATTTAGTTGATATAAAAAAGGCAAGAGAAAAAACAAAAATCAAGATCTTAGCAATGTAGTAGAAAAAAATTAAAATCTCTACTGAATTGATGACATTCCCTATGCACACTGTTTTTTGATTTGATTGGTTTATTGCCAGGTCATTAGGGAAAAAAGAATCTGTAGTAACCCTTAACATCCAACTAAATAAAACACGCCCACTCCCTATGTGCAGGCAAGTCTCTGTATTAACAAATCTTCCCTGAGTGCTTTTGAAAAAAGCTACCTTTGGATCCCAATCACACAAGACTGGATTTTGACAATGTCACACTTGCTAGAAACAGCAAGAGCAGACAGGAAGTCATTTGAGTGACAGTAACTCCTCAGGTATCTGTAAGCACATGACAATTCAGAGCACAGGCTGACCATGGCAATAACACCCAGGACCACTGTACAAAGTCCACACTGTCGTAAGTTGCAAGCTTATGTATATTATTGCTAACTTTAACTGTAACAATGTATTAAAAGACTGATGATGACAGCTGGAAAAATTGAAAGGAACTCAAGAATGCTCTTCAAAACTCTATTTACATTTTAAAGGATATTAACAAAAAAGGTTACAGTTTTGGTACCTTTCTGAGCCTAAGATGACCCCACTTTTCTTTATCACTGCCTTGATATCGTCCAGGGGTAGAACCAAGCAGATACACTCTACAGAAAGAAAAAATAAAACCAACACAAAGTTATTTGTAGATCAGGAGTGTTTTGGTTTGTGAAGTAACAAGGTATTTAAGTAAACCTATCGGCAAGATCCAACACAAAAGAGCAACCAGAAATATTTAATCTTTTTTACAGGATTATTTACAATACAAAGAAAAGTGGATTTTAAGATGTATAATTTATTATTAGCATCCTGTGTGGTTGTCATGCACCACCAGGCTGCTTACAGCATAGACAAGAACTACACCTATTTCTGTGGATAAAAATGCAGAAGATAGATGTGAGCAATAAACACAAAAAAGCTCATGTGACACATAACTGGGCAAGTTATTTTGAGTAAAGCCAACCTGCTGTTACATCCAAATTAGCATATTCAGGTGTGAGTTGTCATTTGGCCACCTAATAGTTCAGATGAAAGGTACAGCTTTTTCAACCATCTTTCTAGTAATGGTTTAGTAACCTGTTTGACTGTACCCTGAAAACAAGGAGAGACCTGCCCAAAATCACAACAAACATATGCTTTAAGGAGCTGTTCCCTACTGCATCTCATGCCTAGCTTTATCCATGCATGAATGTCCCCTACATATTTCATATGGCAAAGATCTGATCCTTACCCTAACAAGTGACTCTCGTAGTCCATGCTAGGACTCAACTCATCTGGCCAAGCTCATGCAGATGATCAATTCCAACAGAGCAGCAGCTCAGGCTATTAGCTCTCCTGATTATAAAGTATACACTGGTTCTTTTTACCCCCTCCAATCTTGTATGATTCCATGTAAAGAAAACATCATTTTTACGTATAAACTAGATAAGGTTTCAGCCTCTATTTCCACCAGTTTATGATCATTCTCAGGTTTTCTTTTCAACAATATTTATCAGCTTATACAACTGTAACTAAGTCACCAAGGAGACTCACACTTTCTGAACTAAGTACCCATATTTCAGTGAAACTGCAGGATCTATTTATCAGAAGTAAATTTAAGCAACCTGAATTATTTTAAGTAGTATCAGCAATGGGATATTAGAGAAGACTATTTCAAGACCAAGTAGACGCAACATTGCCTACCAGACACAACCCATGCCTGTTACAGGTAGAATTCTATACATATGCATATGGATTGTACTTTGCCTTACAATTCACACATTCTTATTCTCTCCTTTACAGTAACATTTACTTATACAATTGTTCTTACATGAAAAACTCAATACAACGGTTTTTCACCTCCAGTAATTTTACTGGGGTAAATATTTGCGCCGGATTGGTTTAAACGAACCCAAGTCCTTACTACTTTGCAGCTACTTCCGTAAAGTTACTGCTGGTGCACCTTTCTTTCTTCCTTTAAAATGCATGCCTATGAAACTAGAAGTTGGTAAATTTGACATAATCTACACCAGACAGATTAAAAAAACTGCGTGAAGTTAGTCATGTTTGAACACTTTAGTCTGAAACAAGGCAAGCTTACAAAATAAACACAAGGTCCAACAGATCCTAACGAAGATATTCAATTTTTAGAAATAAAAAACCCACACATGCAAGTTACTAAAACCACAGTATATACCTTGTCTCTGATAAATCATGTTCTTGAATCAGATCTATCCATTCCTTGAGTGTAGGAGAATTGTAGGCCATCAAGTAACTTATTAGGTCAGATTTAAAATTAGTTGCAGATTCACCAGCACAATCATTTGTTCCCTTGGGCAGCTTTGGATATAAAGGGCTTAGCCATATTCTAAAAACAAAAATAAAATAAAAAAATTAACTATATATGACTTGTCTTTACAACTACAAAATCATTATCTTATACTCAAAACCACAGAACTAATACTTTCAAATGAAAATAATCTCAACATCTTTCCACAGCTTTCACCTCTGTTAAACAGGCGAGGATGAGACTTAGCAATGAGTGTTTTTATCAACATTTTCTACAGGAATAGAACTGTGCAATGCATTGTGCTAAACTACTGTTTTGTGTAATTATATAGGAAAACCACCAATTAAAGCATCTGAAAGTTTTGCATAATTTGAACAAATAAGCTGCTTTCCAGAACTTCCATCAGAATAAAATAGGCACTATGGAGAGAAAACATTTTGCATTTCTTTCCAGTCACAAAGTATTGTAGCCATGGAAACCAAAGGTTCTACATTATCAACTTTGTTGCTACTGTCCTCTGAAATTCAGAAATACATAAAACAGAGAAGTCAGTAAACTACTGTATTGGTGATGCTGCGTGATACTGCAGTATGCAAAAACTAATATGAAAAATAGTTTTCATGTTTGACGAGTAAGGGAACTTTTAAAGTATCCTAAGTAGGTATTTTCACACTTAGCTTTCTAAGCTAACTGACACCAGATACTAAAGCCACCTCTAAAATACAAAGGAAAACAAACAACAAAAAAAATCAGTATTTTTACAACTCAGAAACCTTCATAAGAGCTTGCCTCAGACAAGCAAAAAGCCTCAAAGCCCTGCCATATTTAATGGCAGTGCAATGGATATCAAAATTATGGTAACTTCTGAAAAGCCATTTTCCTATAGTTTGACAAGATTTTATACTTTTGATTTACTGTGGTGATCTAACAAAAAAAATGCTCCCCTAAAAACAGTCCAAAAACCAAGAGGTTGGGGAGCTTTATTAACATGTTAGTCCTATTTTTTGTGCTCTAAACAAAACTATGTCTCAAGCTGGTTAGTAAGTTTAAAAACTTCTGTGAAGAAAATAAAACAGGAATAAAATTCCTTCCAAGGGAAGAATACTGTGTAAATAGCAGGTATTATGGAACCAATAGTACTCAGTATTTATCAGGTTACATTCCAGACAGTCACACCAAAAGCAGAACATTTGCACATTCATATTACTCTTGCAGTATTACGATAATTTTTAAACAGCTGCGTCTATCTATATAAAAGAGTATTTTATAGCAAAGAAGATTTTCATAAAGAAACAACATGGCATAATCAAATTTTATATCAGTCACACTGAGTTTAAGTTAAGAGCCAACTGGGAACATAATTTTGTTTACAGTAGGAAGTAGAGTTCA